>VZQC01013995.1:730103-746233 GCA_009823505.1 Rhizomys pruinosus | reverse complement strand
GCGGGGTTCAATGTGATGGTCAATCTCGAGGCTTGTTTACCTTTGCAATGTCAGCCTGGGTCAAACCGTTTCAGTTGTCACGTTTGTTGGACATCCCTGACTCAATGCAAAGCTGTATTTTCTTTCTCAGCATTAAGTTGGTGAACATTTTGGCCTGTTGAAACAACAAATATTTTCCCATAGGTAATTTTAAATTTTGCTTGCAGGTTTTGACGAAACGGGTTTCATATGTTTTCTGTGGATGCCCCCCCCACCCTGGGTTGGGGGTGCACCTCCAGGAGCGCAGAGGACAGGCGGAGAGACCTATAAACGAGAGGTGGAGAAGTGAGAAGCTAAGGCACCAGAATGGCAAGCAAGTGCACCCAGGGGGGGTGGTCTGGTGGACGAGTAGAGGAGGAATCGGGGTGGAGTGTAAAGTCAAACTGAGCCGAGGGGCACCAACAGGGGCGGGGGGGGGGCCACGGGGGGGGGAGGGGGAAAGGGGGGCAGGGGGTTCGATGTTTATGGCAATCTGAGGCTTTTCTTCCTTTCGATGTTCAGACAGGTCAACCTTTCAGTTGGCACTTTTTGGTACATCCTACTCAATGCAAAGCTGTATCTTTTCTTTCTCAGCCATTAAGTTGGTGACATTTTGTCCTGTTGGAACAAACAAATCTTTTCCCATAGTTAGTTTTAAGATTTGAATTGCAAGGTTTTTGACGAAAAGGTTTCATGTCTTTCTGTATCCCCCCCTTTTTTTTAACCCATGAGTCTCCAGATGACAGTTGTATTATACAAAACTATAGGGTAGAATCAAGGCACAGATTTCATCAAATTCACCCATGTTGTTTTGGGTGACTATATATGATTAACTTGGGAAGCAAACTTAATCATAGTGTCCCACAGTTCCTGGTTGTTCCACTTTTGTGTATTTTTAAATTTTTCATAATCTTTACCTGAGGATTTTAGTTGTTCTGTGTTATCTTCCATGTCTGATATTCTTTGTTCTGCTTCCTCCATGCTTCTGAGGTTTTTTTTTATATAAATTTTTTATTTATTTCTGTATGTGTATGAATGTACTGCCTGCATGCAAGTTTGTGCACCCGTGTCATGCAATGCCGCGGAGGTCAGAAGAGGGTGTTGGATTCCCCTGGAACTGGAGTTCTCCTGGAATTGGAGTTTCAGACGGTTCTCAGCCGCCATGTGGGTGCTGGGGATTGAACCCGGGTCCTCTGTAAGAGTGGTCGGCGCTCTTAACTGCTAGGCCATCTCTCCAGCCCCTGCTTCTGAGGTTTTTTCCTTTCCTTTCCTCTTGATTGGATGAGTGATTTCCTTTTTCATTTCATCTTTTGATTTCTTTAGCATTTCCACTTCCTTTTGGAGCTTCTCAATCTCTTCCTATAGCTCTTTGCTTTGCTGGTCAGTGTCCTTATCTTTTTCATCATGGAATCTTTTCAGTGTTTCCACTTCCTTCTGGAGTTTGTCATTCTCTCTCTCTAGGTCTTTCTTGAGTTCTCCATTCTCTTTCCTAAGTTCTCTGACTTGTTCTTTATAGTTTTTTATTTCTCTGAGTATGTCCACAATTGTACTTCTAATATCTGCGTCCTGGGCCATCCCCAGGAGGATCCCACTGTAGGAATCTTCCACAGGGTTGGTAGAGGTTGGTGTGGAATTATCCTGCATCTTTCCCATGTTGTCTCTTCTTCGTATCCCTGGCATGTGGGTTTCTCTTTGCCTATATTCCAATGTGAATCACAACTGCCTCTTCACTGTGTTGAAGGCTTGCTTTGCTTGCCTCCTTCAGATGCTTTTGTTGTTTGTTTGATTGATTTGTTTTTCTTCTTTTCTCCTTGCTTATGGAGTGTTGACTTGCCTAAGTTTTAGGCTTTCTATCAGAAGTCTACCTCACTCTTCCCTTTCTGTTTTGAAGTTTCTCCAAAGAATCCATTTAGACACTCTTTCGGCAATCCCAGTTGGCAGGGAGTCAGGGGGATTCCTGTTTAGCCCGTGCCCTGGTACCTGTGCTTCAGGTGGTTTGGGGAAATCCCTGATCTCAAGTCTCACAGTGGCAACAGGGCCACCTTTTATACCAGTTGGGAGGACAACTCCACCCCCACAGCTACACAAGCCAATCAAGCCAAAGAGGATTGAATCAAACCAAACAATCCACCTAGCTGAAGCACCCAGCTCCTACCTGTGCTTCAGGTGCTTTTGGGAAATCCCTGATCTCCGGAGCACTCTTAAAAGACTGAAAATTAACCTACCATTTGGCCCAGTCATAGCACTCCTGGGTATGTACCCAAAGGATGCATCCTATAGCAGAGATATGTGCACAACCATGTTTATTGCTGCACTTTTCACAACAGCAAAGAGCTGGAAGCAACCCAAGTGTCCCTCAACTGATGAGTGCATAATGAAAATGTGGTACATCTACACAATGCAGCGGTAATGAAAGACCACATGACAAAATTTGTGGTAAATGAGTGGAACTAGAAGCTGTTATGCTAAGTGAAATAACACATTCTTAGAAAAACAAATGATGTATTTTATCCCTCGTTTATGGATCCTAGAACCAAACCCTTATCTGAAAGTAAAGTAACTAGTCAGTAAAGACAATACCACATTGACTGATATCAGTATAGATATAGCTTGAAATATATGTCTCTATTTTCCTCAGATCTAATATTTATGAGAAAGAATAAATCTTTCTTAAGTAAATTAAAACATACATCAACTTGCTATGTAATTTAGGAATGTAAAGTTATATTTCTTTTTGCCTGCACACAAGTTTACTGTTAAACTGTGAATCCTTAAATGTGCTTTGGAATTAACCTATAGTTTATTTTCAAACTTTGTAAATTTGGTATACATATGGAGTGAAAAAAAAAAAAAGCTAAGAGTAGAATCATGAACATCAGAGGCTGGGATAGAAGGGATGTGTGGATGAAACTGAACAACGAACACCAAGTTGTAGTTACCTAGAGCATGATGCTTGCTGTATGATTTAACATTGTATCTATGCATATAGATACAATGTTGCATGCATAAAGAACCATGGAAGTTTTAACCACAAATAAATTATACATGTTTAAGAACATAGGGATGTTCAGTGGTTTTAAGCTTTAAACAATGTATACATGTATGAAACCTCATGTGACCCTATTAATATGTATGACTTTATATTTGCATATGTCAGCCAAAATAAATTTAATTAAAAATAACTTTATAAAGTCTATCCACTGAGTGGATACTTTTTCTGAGGATGTGAATTGAACTCTGATAAATCCATAATTGCCCAGCCAAGATACACAGAGAAGCCTTAGGAAGAAAAGCCAGATGCCTTGCTGTTTACGCTGGACAGCTTCAGTTGTCAACCTGACACATCTGGGTAGACGGAGCCTCAACAAGGAATTTCCTCCATTGGACTGGCCTGCGGCCATGTCTGTGGGACATCTTCTTGATTGATGAGTGATGTGGGAGGGCCCAGATCACCATGGGTGGTACCACCTCTGGCCAGATGGTCCCGCGTTGTTTAAGAATAGGCTGAGCACAGGCCAGGGGAGCAAGCCAGTAAGCAGCATTCCCCCATGGTCCATGCTTCAGTTCCTGCCTGTAGGTCCTGTTTGAGCTCCTGCCCTGACTTCCTTCAATGATGAGCTGTACTGTAAGCTGAAATAAACCCTCCCCCCCCCACACACACACAAGCTAGCTTTGGTCACGGTATTTATCACAGCAATAGAAAGCACTAGAACACTATTACATCTGTCTTTCCACCAAAAGGTGTCAATGTGCTTGTGGCTTAGGCCAAAAGAAATTAATGTACACATTCATTCCCTGTCTAGTTTCCAACTGATCATATCTGTAGCTTGACATCAGCTTGGCAGGACTAAACATTCCAAGCTTAAGGAAAGGTTTGCCAAGTTTACAACACAGTATGATTTGGGTCTGTGACATGTACTTATTTATTATGTTTACTTTTCAAAGAATGTAATATTTTTAACATCTTCAAACATTCCCCAAATGCATTACCAAGTCGTCAGACATGTTCAAAGCCTTGCCACATGGCTCGGCTATGCAGGCAGAGCAGACATGCTTTTCTCAGTCATCACACTCCCGCACTCCACTGTCAATAAGCCTCCAATGAAATCAGACATCACAAGAAAAATCTACTCCAGGGCCAGCTGTTAGGCTGGAGATGTTCCTGGCCAGACCTCAATGCAGAAGGTCTAAGCAGTGAAGAGGGCGCCATCAACAATCAGCATTTCCACACACTCTCCTGGCATCAGGCCCTTGCCGGCCCCCATGCAGGGTGTCCACAGAGCCATACAGGACAGGTGCCATTCACAGCTCTATCTTGCTGCAAAAGAAGCTGAAGAAGAGTCCTGGGCACTTGGGAGGCAGAGACAAGCATATCTCTGTGAGAATGAGATGTGTCAGGAAGGCAGTTCTGCTCTGTGAGGCTTCTCAGGTTTGTATCATCCCAGGGCAGGGCAGAAGCATTTCACATGCTTTATGTCACATTATGGATGTAATCTTTATTTCATCTGCAGAATGCTTCATTCTCCACATTGAGAATCAAGGCTGCCACTCAGTACATTTTTGTGCTTTAAAACCAGTCTTTGCTAGAAGTGTCACATCATATATCCAGTCTCTGACCCAGGGACTCGCTATAGCAATGCAGCTGTTATGATCCATCACCCTTCGCTTCACTGGGGGATGGAAGACTTTTCCCAATCCCAAGTCCACAATGACATTTGGGAACATTAGGGGTGGTACTGACCTGTACAGTGCAGGTTAAATTCCCACATCCATTGTTGTGGCTTTCTTCCAGAAGAGACTTGCTGTCTCCAAGATTACCTAATAGTCAACCTGAGCCTCCTTCCTAATGGCCTTTCTGTAGTCCTAAATTATATGCCCAAATCTCCCACACCATGAACATTCTCAGTTCACCAATCTTGGATTTGAAGAATCCATTAAATCACCTTTATTGCTTATATTTTACCTGTTGGCCTGGACGTCCAACTCAGATAAAGCAAAGAACAGAAACTCAGAGAAGGGGATGGGGGGGAGTAGAAGGGGAAGTGGTAGGGGAAGAAGGGGAAGAAGGGGAAGAAAAAGGGGAAGAAGAAGCAGAAATAGAAGGGGAGGAAGAGGGAATAGAAGGGGAAATAGAAGGGGAAGAAGGGGAAGAAGGCGAAATAGAAGGGGAAGAAGAAGGGGAAGAAGAAGGGGAAATAGAATGGGAAGAAGGGGAAATAGAAGGGGAACTAGAAGGGGAAGAAGGGGAAGAAGAAGGGGAGGAAGGGGAAATAGAAGGGGAAGAAGGGGAAATAGAAGGGGAAGAAGGAAATAGAAGGGGAAGAAGGGGAAATAGAAGGGGAATAAGGGGAATAAGGGGAAGAAGGGGAAATAGAAGGGGAAATAGAAGGGGAAATAGAAGGTGAAGAAAGGGAAGAAGGGGAAGGGCTTATTTTTCCTGAGTTGACAATGTGGAGAGCTACCATTGTTCCATTTACAATAGAAATGCTCTGACCTTATGACCCTGAGCTCCAGTCTCTCCTTTCTAACATGGGGTCTCTCTGGGGAAACTCCTGAGTATGCTTCTCATTAACATGATTAAGGAGGAGAGCACACCATTCAGGTATCCCAAGTGGAAATCCAGACACATGTCCATGTTTGGCTAGGATTTGTCCCTTCACCATCCCATCATGCATGGCCACATCGCTGAAATCTATCTCTCTTCTTCACCACTGCTCTTATTCTACACCCTTGTGGATTCTTGGTTAGACCATTCAAACTGTTCACTAAATGAGATCGTCACAATACACACCTCCACTGATCTCCCTAATGGGCTTTCCTAAGCTTATCACTCAAAGAGTCTTTAAAAACTGTCCTCCAGAAGTCTAGTGTCACAAAAGCAACTCTGCCCATGTCGTGTGATTGGCCCTCATAATCTATCCCTGCTCAACCTGTGTTTTCTGTACACTGCTATGGATTTGCTGGCTGTGCTCGGAATCCTCTCAACTTTCGCCTCTTTTACCATGAACCTTCTTCTCTCACAATGCCATTCCCAGCTGCTTCATGAAATGTACCTAACTCTTCCACAGCCCACCTTTGCTGGGCTCTTTGCCCCTGTGGTCACATAGCCCGTGAATGATGCCCATGACCCCATGGTGTATTCCTCTGCCTCCAGGGCCTGCCCTCCCCATTAGATCTTGGAGTACTGAGGGAAGGGATCCTATTATCGAACCTTGAATCTTAGCATCTGTCATCTATAGAAAATTCATTCTTAGTTTTAACCTAAATTGTACTTATCATTTGATTTAAAAGTACATGAACTTCTCCTTTGAGTGCAAGCCAGTACTGTAAGCGCTTTATGTGTATAACTCATTTCTTTCCTATAGTGATCCTAAAATGGATCATGCTTATCCCCATTTACACTCCAGAAAACTAAGATTTAAAGAGAGGAAACTTTTTTAAGGGGTCAGCGAGATGGCTGTGTCGGTAAAGGGACCTGCCATGTAAGCCCAGAGACATGAGTTTACTCCCAAGAACCTGTGTTGGGTGGAAAGAGAGAACAACTCCACAGAGTTGTCCACTGAACTCCACACACACATCGGGGCATGTTATTTTATCTATTTTTATTAGTATTGTGTGTATCCACACAAATGGATACACACAATACTAATAAAAATAGATAAAAATTTAAAGCTGTTTCAAAGTTGTGAATACAGAAAGGGATGGATGGCGGTCAGGTATGAACCCACATGCTGGCCCCTGACTCTTTTACTACTCTATCATATTGAAAATTTAAAAAAAAAAAAAAGAGTACTAGTGAATAAAAAGATTCCAGTTATTGTGTTGGATTAATTCTGATCATACATAAACTCCAATAACGTTTAATCAAAGGATGTGGGGAGCAGTCCAATGCCAGATCTTCGTCCATGTGATAGCCTCATGGGCATACAACAGTCCCCAAACCTTCAACGGGAGCCCTTCAGACTGCAGGCTGTCAAGTTATATTTATATGCTCAATATCCAGTCACTCTTCCCTTACTGAAATGTCATTTTTTTTTACAGTATGCCATCAAATACAGTTCTTGGAGGAAGCAGTTTCTCTTCCTCCACTACCCAGCCCATCAGCAAGGGGCTCAAAAGAATCAAATCGGTACCTAAGACTGTTGGAATTCACACAATGAAACTAAGCCCCGAGTAATAATTCACTGCCTTTCTGGAGGTGCTAAGTGATAAGAATCAGAATGGATTTTGTTGGCTTTAATGGGAAAAGTGAGCCTTTTGTCAGTTACTTACCTTGCTTTCCTGCTAAGAAAAACTCAACTTTAAAGCATTCTTTTGGGCCATGGTTGGATATAGGAACATCCTGAGATTTTAATATGTCTAATAAAAATCCGCCAAAGAATGGAGGCGCAATAGGAAGGGAGGTGCATTATGGTCCACAAGAGATTCGTTCTGCTCAGAAAATGGAGCTGGATGCTCACGGTAAATGAGGAGCCCGGAGAGAGATGCTCGAGGGCACAGCTGGGAATGTGTGCAAAGCTCACTTTCATTTCCATTTGAATACCATAGAGGCAGAACTCGACTTGCTTAAAATTAAAAGGTACATCAAGAATGCAAACCATCGAATAAAATTTTAACCAGCCTTTTAGTTGCTTTTAATCCTTTACTGGTCCTTCATCTGTTTTTAGATAATGCCTGCCTTCTGTGGCTGCTCGCCCACCCACCCCAGGCCCCCCTTTTCTAAGGCTGTGTGTGCCTCTCAGTTCTTCATCCACACCTGTGCCTGTTCTTAGGATGAACTCCTTCCTTTTCTTTTTAGTGTTTCCTTTTCACACTCCACCTCTGTCTTTCCATCCCCATCGGCTCTTCCCTCTTCCATTCCTCCCTGTGCTTCTAGATATCTTCCTTTCCTTCAGTCCACCAATAAAGTATAAATAACTCCTAGCTGGGAAGCGTGACCCTTAGAAATAGAAATGGCATCCTCGGGCTGGAGAGATGGCCTAGCGGTTAAGAGTGCCAACCACTCTTACAGAGGACCCACATGGCAGCCAAGAGCCGTCTGAAACTCCAATTCCAGGAGAACTCCAGTTCCAGGGGGAATCCGAGACCCTCTTCTGACCTCCATGGCATTGCACGACACAGGTGCACAGACTTGCATGCAGACAGTACATTCATACACATACAGAAATAAATAAAAATTAAAAAAAAAAAAAAGAAATGGCATCCTCAAGTCCCAGCTCTGCATTGCAGCTCAAGTCTGGCCATGTCTATAATTCCTAAAGGTTTAATCTAAAAATATAGGGAACAGTGACCATTGGTGATACTGAACTCTGGCACTACCAGAAGGTATTGGAAATATTAAAACTAATAACAGCTGCTAACATTTAGGTTTTCTGTGTACCCAGCTCTAAGTTAAACACTTGGTAAGTCTCTCACTCCTTGCTATCACCCTAGGAGGTAAGAGCTATTATAATACTGTTGACCCCTTTGTACTGCTGGGGAGACCTGTTGTAAGCGCTGTGGGCAGCCCAGGTGTGTAACAACCCAAGTGTGTAACAACCCAGGTGTGTAACAAGCTGAGAATAGAGCCAAGCTTCCCAGCCTGACTTGAGACCACCCTCTTAACAGCTCAGATCATTGAGACTTCCAAAAGAGTGACCCTGGAGTCCTGAAGCTCACATGAGGACTAGCAAGTTGAAAGGCACTAGTTTGTCCTGAAGGGCTTAGAGAAGCCACACACATGGACAGAGGGCATACCACGTCACCACACATGCAGCGGGGTAAGCTCAGGGCACACAGAGACTACAGGAGTACAGCCACTTCAGCCCAACCAGGGGAAACGTTTAAGAGGCAGGGATCCAAGACCTAGGAGGGCCTCAAGGTGGGTGATGGCAGGAAGGTGCAGAGCCATATTTGAAAGTTCAGGAAAGGAAGAAGGACATCACAGACACCCTGTGATGGTCAGCATGGCTGATCATCACAGGGTGTCTGTGATGTCCTTCTTTTACCAGGACCTTCCCTAATCCCAGAAAGCTGGTAAAAACAGGACACAGCAGAACCCCATGGCTAAGTACTGGCTTGGAAATGAAATACAGTTAATAGACGGGTGTGACACACAGTGTCTAGGTCAGATGGGCAGAGGGGAGGCCGGACACCGAGGGAGAGCTGCTGGAGACACTTGAGTATCTCTGGGGCAGGTTGGACTTTCTTTCACAGACCTGCCGTGTCACTTGGGGAGCTACTGTGTACACATTGGCATCACAAACTGAGGTGACATCATGTCTTGTTTCTGTAATCTCTCTAAAATTCAGTGTGTAAGTGATCTTTTATGCATAAAAGTGAGTGGACTCAAGGTTATCCCTAAGAAATGTCTCTTTCACACCCTGAACTGCTTTTTGAATAGGAAATTAAGAGATACAGATGCAGCCAATGTGTTTATATAGCCCTGGGAATGCTGTGAGAGTGTGCCAGAGATGTTGATATCCAATCAAGAAAAGGACAGAAAACTAGGGATCTCAGCTGAGGGCTTGTGAGGTGAAACAAAGAGCAGCACTGTTACCAGAAGTCCTTCTGCCATGTTCGAATTTTCTTAATTACATAAGTGTATTACAAACATGAAAAGAAATATATGCTCAAGGCACTTATCAGGCTATTACTCCCAAACCAAGAGAAGTGGGGCTGGGGTAGGGCACAATACGTTTGTTACTGCTGCAGTCAGAAAATCAAGGATCCTGTCAGATTTTTAAAAAAGAATGGTAGTCAAGGAACATTTAACATGGTCATAAAGAGGTTCAAAAACCTCTCAGAAATCGTTATAAAGCAGCAAGCCCTGGATTTTATAAGGCCAATGGTGACACTGGACCTTCTGGTCAGGCGGAGAGCCCCCACCACCTTGTGTTTAAGGAGGCAAGAGGCCAAGCAGTATATTTTGGCACTTTTTTTAATTACAGTAGCCTAAAACTCAAGTGAAAGATGGTTCTTGTGTGTCTTTCCTAAATGGCACTTAACCATATTTCTTCTCAATTTTATTCTCACTAAACCTTCCCAGCTGAACACATAGGACCACTTCCGTTTGCTCCCCCTGGCTGTCCCACAAGGCAAGTCGCTCAGAGCCTTCGCGTTCCCCTCAAGCCACTTCTGCTATCTACTCTGCCTTGGGCCAAGAATAGCACCAAAAACAGATCCTATCCTGCTGGAAAAGGGCTGAGGCGGGGCGGTGTCTCTGCCCACCGCAAGCCCACGCACTTAATCTGCCTCATCATTCCTCACCATCTGGCTGCCAGAGTAAGTGGATCTACGGGTGTCTGCTTTGCCTGATGCTGGGGAGGGAAGTCTACAGTTTAGTGGAAACCTTCAGTACCGCCCTGTCAGTACTTGTTTCTTAGGGAATTTCATTTCTGTTCCCTCTTCTTTAGCCAGCAGAACTAGAAAAAGGCCCAAACAGGTGCAGCTTCGGGAGCTTCAGAAGGGAGCCCAGCTCTGTTCACAGCCCTTGGGTTGCCCAGCAGCCCTGGGAGTGCGAGATCTGCAGGGCTGCAGAAATGGAGCCTTACCTAGGACTTGTCCAGCTCCCTTCTACTTCCCGCTCTTACCCCTCCTTCTCTCCTTTCCACTCTCTTCCCCTCCTTTTCTCTTTCCTCCTCCTCCCCTTCTCTTTCTTCTCTCCAGTCTTTTTCGGTTTCCCCTTCATAAATAAAGTACTGCACCCTGGAGAACCCACCGTGGAGAATCTGAACTCAGTCCCCTTGAAGGCGCTTCCAAGCTCCTGCATCCCCAGGTTGAGCATACAGTGAAGACCTGATCCTTTCTTAAAATATATTTTGTGTGTGTGTGTGTGTGTGTGTGTGTGTACATGCGTGTGTATGAGTGTATTCCCTGCATGTGGGTAAGTGCACCCATGTGGTCCAATGCCCATGGAGGTCAGAAAAGGGCCTGGGATTCCCCTGGATTGGACTTACAGACTGGAGGTAGCACCATGTGGGTGTTGGGAACCAAACCAGGGTCCTCTACAAGAGCAGCCAATGCTCTTAACTGTTGAGTCATCTCTCCAGCCCCCAAGACCAGATCCCTTTGCTCTATTGCTCAAACGGATGGGCTATTGATGTACAGAGGGTTCTCTAACTTTGAGGACGCAGAGGTATTGTAAGCCCATAGTGTCTGTGGCTGTTCCCCTTTCAGGCGGCTGCTGGTTTGAGCTGCGTTTCTAACCCCGTCTTGCTGGACTGCACTGATGCTTGCAGGAGTACGGCTGAAGGAAAGACTGGAAAGGCCTATTAAAGACGACCCAGGCTCTGGGGCACCTGAGCCAAGCACTGCCCCCCCAAACGTCGCCACATGCCCCCTCTCCCCCCAGCCCAGAGGCTCACCACTGGGGAAAGGAGGTGCAAGCTCTAGGGCCCCTCACTTGATCTAGCCCTTCAAGGACCCCCGGAAGGACCCCAACACTGTGTTCCCAGGGTCTGTGTTTTTGTAAGATTTGCAAGAGGAACATGATTTAAACACAGATTCAGCTGCTGTTTCTCCTTCCCTCCTCCTCCTCCTCTGCTCAGATGTCTGTGGGCATTTTGGGAATCCAACCCAGGAGCAGCTGAGATGGGAATTGTTTCATTAACATGGAGTGGTGTATATTTGTATGAACCACAGTGACTTCTGTGTGTGTAAGTCACCACTGGCTAGCCTGGGGCCCGAAAGGCTGATGGAAACTAGGCATACTGTCGGCCTTAATAATAAACACATTTTTTGAAAACTGGCAGCAGACGTCTGTGGGTACTGGGAGAAAACAAGGTTTGAGATACACAGAGCCAGAAGCCACTCTGGAAAATGAAAACTCAGTTCTCCATGCCCCATCAAAATGGAAATTGGAAAATGTGTTCTGTAAAGGCACATGTGCATTGTTTATGGAAATCGCATGAAATGAAACTTATCGGGAATCTTGCATTTGGTGGCATTAGCATAACAGTACTGCCCAGAGCAAGGGAGTCTGGGTAAGAAGCATGCTTTCATGCCTCCTGGCTGTCAAGAATTGTGATCAATCTTCCTAGAGGAATGATTCCCCCATCTTTCTATCCTCACTAATAAAAGATTATGAACATATAAAGAGTATGAAAGATGTCGGCAAAGATTACCAAGGAAAAGGTGATTTTAGAGAGATATCAGCTCAGTTCATTAAAACACTTAAAATATTGTTTTAATCCTGTGATGTTTATGCATTTACCAGCTTTAAAAACATATACAAGATTGTTAACATTTATTTCCCCTTCTAAAGAGACTCTCAATTCCATATTTCTATTTTATATTCATTTCCTTAAAGAGGCCACCCCCCAAAACTGTATAAGCCATGGGCCCCACAACCCAGACCCTCCCAGTGGACAGCTCACATGAATCTGGACAAGGCTTGATTTTCTCTGCTTTAGAGAATCCTTCTCCAGGCTAGGGTCCTATGGATTCTGGGAGAGTTTGGTCATCAATCTCATAATCCTAGCCAGGTTCTGGGGTCCTGGTTCTGCTGGGAAAACAGACAGCAAAGCCAACTGCCATCCTTCAGGTCCTTGTTCTGGTATCAGACAGCAGAGCAAACTGCCATCCTGCAGGTCTTTGTTCTGGTATCAGTTTCTTTGAGTTTCTGATTCTGAAATCAGATGGGTTTTGTTTTTTGGTTTTTTTGTCAAACCTTTGCTCAGATTTGCATTGTGTTCAGGTCAGCTGATGATCCAATCACCACACAGACTGTTGCCCTCGGCACAAAGACACTTGCAGGTTTTCTGCATTTAAAAAATTTTTTTAATTTATTATTTTATGTGTATGAGTGTACTGTCTGCATGTAAGTAGGTGCACCCATGTCATGCAATGCTGCGGAGGTCAGAAGAGGGCGTCGGATTCCCCTAGAACTGGAGTTAAAGACAGTTCTCAGCCGCCATGTGGGTGCTGGGAATAGAAACCAAGTCCTCTGCAAGAACAGCTGGTGCTCTTAACCACTGAGCCATCTCTCCAGCCCCTTTCTGTTATATATTTATACAAATACTAATTCTTGGTAGAGCACATGCTTAGCAAGTCCAAAGCTCCAAATTCTGCCCTTAGCTTGAGGACAAAAAAAAAAAAAAAAAAAAAAAAACAATAACAAAGAGTGAGAAAATATAAAAAAGATGACTACCAAGAAGAACAGAGTGGGTTTCAGGCCAGCTGGGGCTATAGGGAGACCCTGTCTCAAAAAAGAAAAATGTTCAGAATAAGGCACTAATCAATCCCTCAAGCAGAGAAAAGCTATTCTCCAAACTCTAAATTTGAATCTGACATCAAAATAGACTCTGACATTGACAGTGTTGCATTAGCATTCCTGACTTGCTCCCTTAATTTAAAGCAGATGAACAGACGTGTGGGCACTTTATACCTCAGCTGCAGTTAGAAGTCTGGGACATAATCAGGGCAATGGGGCAAAGATGGCGTGTCGCTTAATGAATTGTGTTTTGGTGGTGTTGGATTTGAGGACAGTCCCTGCTTTGGTTTCGTGAGCTTCCCTCTCATACTGAGGTGACATGGCTGGCGTTCCTTGGCAGGAGGCCACTTCCCTGGCTCAGATACACAAATAGAAGGCTGGGAAATGAAGCCCCAGGTGAGCCTGGCTCTTGTGTCCTTTGACTTTTGTGTTCATGTGACTGTGACACTTTCACAGATTTCATTGCCCAGGAAGCACACCTTGCTGCAGGACTGAGCACAGCACGGCTGACTGCTGCACTGGGCTGAGGGCCAGCCTGGTGACCTTAGACACAGAATCAAAGCTGTCACCTGGCCGTGGTGGGCTGTAATGAGTAGTAAGGAAGTTCTGGCTGTGGCTGAGCTTTCAAAACCATTTTCATCTTCTATCGGTTAAATAATCTATTCTCCCACCTTCAAGCAAAACTTTTATCCAAATTTAAGTCTTTTCATGTACCTCTTTCTTTAAAAGATAGAACAAGAAAATTTATCAAAGAATTCTTTGTCTTCTTCTAATGGCCTAAAATTTTATAATCTTGTGTAATTATTGGTAAAATTTCCTACTAGCCTAACTCCTTCCTTTTATAGTTTATGCATATTTTAGCTTATTCATAGGAGACTTTTAAATAAAATTTGACATTATTATTTCCGCAATAACTCTTACCTGAAGATATTACCATAATGAAAGGATCTTTTTTGGTTGTTGTTACAGAAATAGGCTAGTGATACTTTTAAAAAAAATGAACATTGCCGGGCTTGGTGGTGCACGCCTTTAATACTAGCACTTGGGAGGCAGAGGCAGGCAGAGCTCTGTGAGTTCCAGGCCAGCTGGGGCAACAGGGAGACCCTGTCTCGAAAAGACAAAAAAAAAAAAAAGAACATTACATGGCATTTGGGGCTTGGGAAAGTTTTCACATGGTTGAGTTTCAGTTCCTATGTCTGTGCAAGAATGATAATATGTTCACCTCTGTAGGCTGTCATGGAAAACACACGAATTAAGACCAGGGAGATGGCTAAGTTGGTAAAGTTCCTGTTGTTTAAGCATGATGGCCTGGGTTCAGATCCCGAACACCCATATAAAAGATGGCCGTGGACGCACACACTTGTAATCACTGTCTGGGTGCCGCTCACTCAGCCTGGCTAAAACAGCATGCTCCGGGTCCAGTGAGAGAAAAATAAGATGGAGAACAATAGAAGATACCCCAACTTGGTCTTCGGCCTCCCTGTGTACACACCTCAGTGAATGCACCCTCACACAGGTGTATACAGCACACACACACACACACACACACACACACACACGCCTTAATTAAAATAAACTAATTTTATTTTTTAGATTTGAGATGTTCACCCTACTAGATATAAATAACCAAATATTTTAAATTTCAATAGAATAATAATAATCAGAACAGAAAATAAAGACACAAGGGTAAAAGGAATCCGAATAAGCTGTGCTTGCTGTTTTTAAAGTAAAAATAAGTTTTCTGGCATCTAAAGGGTAAAGGAAGCAATCAGAAATAAGCTAAATTCTAATTAGGAGGGGAGGGCACATCCTCTGCTCAGGTATCAAGAAACTTCATGTCTCACTGTTTAAGAGCTCCTCTGGAGCATCCTATAAGACTACAGAAGGAGCTGGTATCACAATGTTAAGTAACTCCCATTATAACTTGCAGGGTTCCTAGTGAGCTGCTGTTGCAGCTTTAAGGACCTTCCTATAAATGCCCTTTCTCACCATATTCTCTTACTACCAAAGCAGCCACAGAAGACATTAGCTGCAGGATCTGTGAGGCTGCCACTCCACCCCAGGCAGAACATGCATGGTACTTTCCAACCTTGTCAAGAATCTCTCTGCCCTCACTCTGCCTGGCAACACCTTATCATCAACATCTATTGCTCCTGAGCATAATTCTAATTCTTTTCTTTTTTTTCTTTTTTTCTTTTTTTCTGGTCTTTTTGAGACCCTGTAGACCCAGTTGGCCTGGAACTCACCATGTAAACCAGGCTGGCCTGGAACTAAGAGATCTGCCTGCTTCTGCCTCCCTAGTGCTAGAATTAAAATAATTCTTAGGAGGGCTATATGTTTCCATGTGATTTGTATTGAGTGAACTAGGTTTGCATTTATAATTAAGATAATCTTTGCTTTGGTCAACCATGAAAAAATTTCTGATCTTACTTAACCAAAAGTTTAAAGTAGATATAGCCATTACTGACTATAAACTCTCAAAAATCAAGAATAAACATATATTCACATGGGATGGTCCTTAAAGGAATCCCCTCTTTCTCAGCTTGTAGGAAATACCATTGGGATCAGAGCTTGTACCAGGATTCCTTTTTACCTTCCAATGCCATTAGAATGAATGGTGCTGTTTCTTATGCTACCAGGCACAGAACCATTGGAAAGCTTCCTCCAAATGCAGCAGGCATTAAACTTTAAAGACACTGTTCTAGTTTCTTTTTCAATTGCTGTGACAAAATACTCTGACCAAAATCAACTAGGGCAAGAAAGGGTTCATACGGCTTACATCTCCCAGGTCACAGTTCCTCACTTAGGGAACCCAACACAGGAACTCAGGGCAGGAACCTGGAGGCAGGAGCTTCCTGGCTTGCTCCCTCGCCCATGCTCAGCTGCCTTTTTTTTTTTTTTTTTTTTTTTTTTTTTTTTT
>VZQC01013995.1:715377-728205 GCA_009823505.1 Rhizomys pruinosus | reverse complement strand
CACAGCTCCCCTTCTCCGACTCTGCCGTCCACAGCACACACAGCTCCCCTTCTCCGGCTCTGCCGTCCACAGCACACACAGCTCCCTTTCTCCGACTCTGCCGTCCACAGCACACACAGCTCCCCTTCTCCGACTCTGCCGTCCACAGCATGCACAGCTCCCCTTCTGTGGCTCTGCCGTCCACAGCACACACCGCTCCCCTTCTCTGACTCTGCCGTCCACAGCACACACAGCTCATCTCGCAGGCCCAGACCAGCTCCATTCCACACCTGCTGCTGTCCTTGGTGGTCGTCCATGGTCCTGGCATCTCCAAAAAGCTGGGGTCGCCACTGAAACTGAGGCTGCATCTTCACCGATGAGTTCTTCTGGCCTTTCGTGGTGCAAAGCCTCAGCTTCTCTTCATGATCCCTGCAATCCTGGGCTCGTCACTGCAACCGAGGCTACACTTTTACCAGTGGCCTTTTCTGGCCTCTCACAGGGTCAAGCCTTAGCTACTCTCTGTGACCACTTCATAGTTTCAACACCAGACATTACCAGTTCTGCTCCTGGCTTGAGCTGGAGGCTTGGGCCCCCTCTCGACCACAGCTTCTGTGTGCTGATCCTGAAGACATTCTTCCCAGAAAATTTCCCCACAGTGATGCTAGTCTCATTATCTAGAGCTGATTTTTCATCCTGAGCTAGCGAGCATCAATTGTCCCAGGAAAACAAAGGTTTCACTTGAGGTTCTGGTCTCTTCATCACAGCTGATTCTTCAGCCTGTCAACCAGAACCCACAGATTCTCAGTTCAGAACATCACACAGACAGCCCTGATAGCCTCTGCTTTCCTCCGAAGCTTCACACGCCAGGCCTCCGTCATCTACAACTCTTTTGGCATAACTGCTCCAAGTTCCTCAGCAACCAACTCTAAGCACTCAATGGCTTTCAAACCCAAAGTTCAAAATAGCAAAAACACCAAAGTCAGGTATGTCACAGCAATATCCATTCTCTGGTACCGATTTCTGTTCTAGTTTGCTTGCAATTTATGTGACAAAACACTCTGACCATACCAACTTTTGGTGGAAAAGGTTACATCTCCTAGGTCATAGTTCATTACTGAGGGAGCCCAAGGTAGGAACTCAGGGCAGGAACCAGGAGGCAGGAGCTGAAGCACAGGCCATGGAGGAACGCTGCTTACTGGCTTCCTCCTCAAGACCATGTTCCGCCTGCTTCCTTGTATAATACACAACCCACAGTGGCCTGAGCCCACCTACATCACTCAACAATCAAGAAAATACCCCACAGACATGGCCACAGGCCAGTCCAATGGAGGCAATTCTCCAACTGATACAACCCAGGTGTGTGGAGTTGACACTGAAGCTATCCAGCACAAAGGGGGCATCCAGGAGTGTTTCTTTTTCCATTTTCATGATTCCATCATAAGCAGCCTACTGCTTAGTGAATGTTATTTCGGTCTCTAGGAAAACTCTGAGCAGGTACTGTTATTATCAGAACTACAAATAAGAAAATCACTGCAGAGAAGTTCCATAGCTTGACCAGAGCCACATGAAAGGCCAAGGTGGACCCAGGCAATTTGGTTCCAAAATGTCCCATCTTACTAGGTATGCGTTCATGCAAGTAATTATTGGCAACCACTCCCGTCAGATTAGTATCTGATTATTAGTAACTGATGTGAGGAGGGCTCAACAGTTCCCATTTTAGTGTCTTTTCCTTCACAGAGCTTCTCTAAGGAGGAGAACCTGTAAGAACAAGGTGAACAAATACGGGCTCTGCATGCAGAGAAAGTTAACAATAAAGCAAGCAACCAGTGGAGAAGGCACAAGAGGTCCGCGTAAATTGCCTGGAGAAGTAGCCTTCGATCAGAAAGCAAGACTAGTGACATCTGAGGGGCGGTCAGTAGTCCAGCCAGAGGGCACAGCAAGGCATCAGTGGGTTAGGACAGGCCCAGGAGCAATGTGCAGGCCACTGTGGCTGGAGATGATGAACAAGGCTGGTGTAGATGAGATGAGCTGGAAGAGAGGCATGGAGCCTGCTCCTGGGCTGTGCTGGTTAAGCTCGACTTCACAGGGCATGTGCACACCCTTAACAGTTTCTCACGCTTAGAAGTTTTTCATTTCTCCTAACCTCACTTTGTCAACTATTATGATAAGGCTAAATTTTCCTCATTTATAGCGTAATCTTGATCTTTAACACAATGCTAATCTCTCTTTTTCTCTCACTGTTAACTTCCACTCTTCTCTTGCTTCCTAGAATTCCTTCACTGACGTTCTGGTTCAGGTTGTCCTTTATGTGTGGTGTAACCTGGGGGGATCCATTCTGATTGCTGCAGCTTGAGGAAGTGAGAGTAGAGCTGTCAAAGGTCCTGAGAAGGAGAGAAAGGCACCTACTGAGTGCAGGAGCTGCACCCAGAGCAACAGGATGAAGAGGATAGGATTTCTCCCTCAGAAAGACTCATGCTAAGGGGGCTGGAGAGAGGGCTCAGCAGTTGAGAGCACTGGCGCAAAAGGTAGGGTCATTTGGGACATTAAATACAATTATATTTTCAAATAATCCTAGTAAACTTATAGAGAACAGAGTAATGAATCCCACATGCAATCACCAAATTTAACTGCGGGCTTTCTCTGTAGTTGTTTCCCGCCTTCCACCTGTCCTTTCGGTGTTGGTCCCATAGGATGTAGACTCCACACAACACACCCACAAGTGTTTCAGAAATCCAATACTAGGTTCCAAAATTGATATGACCCAGAGGGAAGTTTTTTTAATTAATTTAATTTATTTTATATGTATGGGTGTTTTGCCTGCATGGATGTAAGTGCACCAATTGTATGCAATGCCTACAGAGGCTAGAGGAGGACATCAGATCCCCTGAAACTGGAGTTATAGGTAGTTGTTAGCTGCCACAGGAGTGCTGGGAACCAAACCCAGGTTCCCTGCAAGAGCAGCCAGTGCTCATAACTGCTGAGCCATCTCTCCAGCCCCAGACAGAAGTTTTTAACACTACATTGTTAAAAGTAAGATGAATACTCTCAAGCAAATGCCTTGGGTTTCCCCTTGGTTGACACTGACATTTTATTACACATATCTGTGTCTTACAGATAAAAGTATGCCCCTCCCACTTTTTCCCCACAGTTCTCTTGCCAGCAGATTCTATAATTTCATGCTCTAGAAATCAAGAATCTTAAGGAGAAAGGTGGCAGATATACCTTAGTATGCAGTTTTTACACATTTTTAAATATAAACTTTAAATCATCTTTAATGCTTACTTTGACCCACTGTGATATCTAGTATAGCCCCATTTTATAAATGATGAAATGGAAGTTTTAAACAGGAACTCTTCCCCCAGACAACAAACCAGTGGCCAGGACTGAAAGGCAAAGCCATCCTCCACTGGCAGTTGTCCAGGCTGTGAACAGTCTCCTTCCCAGTAAGGCTGCCTTTCAGTTGACGCTGAAATAATCACTTCCCCATTCTTCTTCCTCTACATTGTCTCAACGCAGACTCCTTCCCTTTCTTAGTATCCACTACTGAAATCCCAGGTTCACTGTCTAGGAAGTCTCCTCTCTACCACAGCACTCATTGACCTCCAGTTACAGGGGAGTGGCTCTTCTGCCTCCCCATAGGGCTGGTAGTCGAAAACTCTTGTCTGTGTGAAGGTCTAAAGGAAGAGCATTCTAGACAGGACAAAGGCTCCGAAAAGGGAGCATTAGCAGCCATCACGGCTGGCGTGGCCACAGAGAGCTTTGTAAGCTAGGAATCTGCAAGCGCTGGAAGCAGAGGGCAGAGCGTGGCTGTTATGCCACATTCATGCCGAGTGTCACATTCAGAATCCAGAGGTCTGCAACAATAAACGATTATTTATCCCACAAGCCTGTGGGTTTACATATTCAGCAATAGGTTGGCTAGAAAACTGTTTTTAAAAATATTTTTATTTTATGTGTATGGGTGTATTGCTTGTATGTAAGTATGCCCGTGTTGTGCAATGCCTGCAGAGTTCAGAAGAGGACATAATATCCCCTGGGACTAGAGTCAGAATGATTGTTAACTTCCAAATGGGTGCTGGACTCCAACTGGGGTCTTCTGCAAGAGTGGCCAGTACTGAGCCATCTCTCCAGCCTGGCTCTACTGGTTTTACCTGCCTTGCGGCATGTGTCTGGAATGGGTGTAGCCTTAGGTGGGATGACTTACGTGACTCAGCTGTACTCTTCACAAATCTAATTTACCCAGGGACAAAGGCTACCTTGGGCATGTATTTCTCCTGGCCAAGACGGAGGGTAAAAACGTAAGCTACAGCATGTCAGGGCCCTTGAGGCTTAGCTCAGATACCCTGACACTGATTCTGATCATCAAAGAAAATTCCAGGGCCATCCTAGACGATAGGAAGATAAACAGACAGGTCCTCTTTAGTGAAAAGTCCTGCTAGGTTACATTGGAAAGGCCAGGGCATGAAGAGGAAGCTGGGATCTCTAATGTAATTGTTCTACCATTACAGATCATTTGGGCCAAGGTTGGGGTTCAGTTTTATAACAGTCTGTAAACGTAAGTCTTTTGAATGTGCTCAAGTTGATTTTACGGTTACAATTTTTTACGGTTACAATCTATCTTGGGAAACATTCTACATGTTTTCTGACAACTGTTTCAGTAGCACACCCAACAACTACAGAATACAGTTAGTGCAATATTGCAAAGGGGTCAATCGCTGGGGCTGAAGATGGAGGTCATCTGGTAGAGTGCTTGCCTAGCATGCCTGAAGTCAGCTGAAGATGGAGGTCATCTGGTAGAGTGCTTGCCTAGCATGCCTGAAGTCCTCAGTTTGAACCACAGCACTGAATAAGCATGGCATGTTGGAGCATCCTGTAATCCTAGCAGTCAGGAGGTAGAGGAGGTCGAGGACAGGCAGATACCGTGAGCTCATCAGTGAGCCAGCCTAGCTACATGGACAAGCAACTGGTCTGGTGGGAGGCTTGGTCTCAAAAGTAAAGGTAAAGTTAGCCGCCGCCGCAGTGGCACATTCCCTGGGGAGACAAGGCAGGTGGAGCTGTGTGAGGTCAAAGCCAGAAGGGTCTCACAGTGTGTTCCAGGTAGGCTGTGACTAGGGAGGCCCTGTCAAAAATAATTAAATAAGAGAAAGGGGCTTTTCTAAGATGGCAGCTCCCGAGGCAGCAGTGGCATTCAGAGCAGCTAAGGGCAAAGTTGGGGGAGGGGGACTTAGGGGTCCCCAAGAGTGTTGGGAAGCATCCAAGGTGGTCAGAGGGCATTTGGATCCTTAGGGACTACTATAATCACCGGAGGCCGGCAGGAGACAACAGGGAAAGCCCTGGTGTAGGCTGGGTCGTTCTCTACTGAACCCAGGTACAGACCCTGAGGATCTGCTGGTAGATTAAGAGTGGTGTACAGTAGTTCCATGAGTACATCTCACCAGATGGGGGTTTACACCACGTGGTAGCCTTTTTCTGGGTTAATCAGATTTGTGAAGAATACAAAGTGAGTCACCCCACTTGGGGAACTCTGGCTGCATTGCGGGGGGAAGTGTTGGGACCTTCCAGCCCACATGACAGGGAGTGCCTGGGGCCCTCAGGGTGCGGATTTCAGGCTGGCTTGGGTGTTGCATGGCTTAGTCCATTGGGCAAACTGTTTGCTGGTTGGGTGAGGGGTGTTGTTCTGTACAGTGTTAGGATAGAGCTGAGATTTTAGAGCCTAGAATGTCCACACCTGTGCATCAATTAGGACATCAACAAACACCTGAAGAGTATAACTAAGATCAATGTCAGCTCCATAAACATCTAGGCTTCACATTGGAACCAGTCTGAACAGAGGCTACCCAAATGCCTAAAGCTCAAGGAAAGAAAGACCCAGGTGGATCTCCACCAAACACTAACACCCCATTCAAGTACCCTCTAATGAAGACCCCTTGCATATAACTCAGGATACAGATCTCAAAAGAACAATTATGAATATGATTAGAGAAATTAAGAAGCTGAGGGAACTTAAGGAGCTTATAAAAAAGGAAGTCCAGGATCTAAAAGAAGACAGGGATAAATTGAAAGAGAACAATAGATTGAGGAATGAAATTACAAAAGAAATAGAAACATTAAAGAAAATTCAAGTTGAAATGAAAAAAGAAAGGCATCATTCCACAAACAACTTGGAAAGGATGGGAGAAGTAGAATGGATGAAGTAGTAAACAGAATATCAAGACTGGAAGACAACATGGAAGAATTGGATAAATCAAGTAAAGATTATGAAAAAATTTTTAAACCACGAGAATGGAATAACCAGGAACTGTGGGATACTATCAAACCTATGAATTATAGGGATAGAAGAGGAAGAAGACTCACAGGATGGTGATATGGCCCAGGTCTTGAGGAAAATTTTCCCAAATTAAAGCAAGAGATACCTATATAAGTATTAGAAGCATATAGAACTCCGAGGAGACAGAACCAGAAAATAAATTCTCCATGCCATATCATAGTAAAAACATAGATGTTCAAAGCAAAGAAAGGATACTGAGGGCTGCAAAAGAAAAGCAATGTTACCTTCAGAGGAAAACCTATCAGAATTGCAGCTGATTTCTCAATGCAGACAATGAAAGCCAGAAGAGCCTGGTTGAAAATATTCCCAGTTCTAAAACACTATAGATGCCAACCCAGAGTATTTTATCCATCAAAAATTTCTGTTATAATTGAAGGAGAAAAGAAAATGTTCCATGATATAAATAAGTTGAAAGAATTCCTCTCCGATAAGCCATCCCTGAAGAGAATACTTCAAGCAATACAAAGAGAGGAGGGCAGGGATGACTATAACCAATCAAAACCAGAAAATAAATGATACAATCGCTATGGAAATAAAAACCTAGGGTGAGAATGTACTAGAAATCAAAATGATCGGAAGCAATTTAATTCTCTTAACAACCGTTTTAAATATCAATGGAACAAATTCTCCAATTAAGAGACAGAGACTAACCATTAGAGGATGTAAGCTTGTGGCATCAGCTTGCATCTTCTAATGGTTAGTCTCTGTCTCTTACATCCTCTAATGGTCAGGAGATGTTATAAGCCACAGTAAGACCCTGTCATATTTAACAGAAAAAAATGTAATTCATGGATTAACATACCATCCAAACATCTGTGTCTATACCAAAGTAACCTACCATAACAATTAGTACTGTTTAAATACCTATATATCTAATTGCTTGTGCTTCATTAGTAGGATTGAAAGGTTATTCCTGGCCAAACTGTCAGCCCGTGAAAGGAAACAGCCAGAATTGACCAGATTCCAAGACAACAACTCCAGAGAAAGTAGACCATTTTGCTTCTCGTCCACCTGTGCCCCTTTTCTAAGCCTAGGGAACAATCTGCGGAAGAGGGGGCATGGTAGAACATAAGGGCTGCGATTGGGGTGAATGGTGAAACTACAGCAATATAGTCTGGACACTCATTTGATCAACTTGATTGAACATACAAGCCCCCCTGCTGGATGGTAGGACCCATGGGCTGTGTGGGTTTGGGTACAACTGCTTGCAAATTGGTTTTACATGAAGGGTGCTTTTACTCATAAATTATCACTTATTGTTAAAAAATGAAAACAAAACTTAGAGAAAGATGCAGGACAGTTATGGCAGAATGCATGATCTGGGGTGGGGTGGGGTGGGAGGAAGGGAAAGGGAAATATGCCTGAACTGAATTGGAAAATGATGTATGAAATACACAAAGCACCAATAAAAAATGAAAATTAAAAAAAAGAGACAGAGACTAGAAGAATGGATTAAAAACAAAACCCATCTTTTTTTTCCCTTGTCTCCAAGAAACTTACCTCAGCTTTAAAGAGAGATATTATTCCAAGGTGAAAGTAGGCTAAAAAATAACAAAGTAAATGGTACTAAGAAAGAAGGAGGAGTTGCTATGCTAATACTAGATAAAATCGAATTCAAGGCCTTTGGATGTGGGTTTTTTTTGGGGAGGGGGATAATTTGATCACTAGGTAGAACATCTTTGGGGTGGATAGACAGGCTTTTTGCCAGGCCTATGTGGTGCATTTCTGAATACTGGAAAGATTTGGTTGTCCAGAGCCAGCTCCAGGACTTGTAGGGTCATTTTAAGGTTTTTATTTTGTGGTGATGTGTTTGGGGAAACTGCCCGTTCAGCTGGATGGGCATGGATATTGCAAAGTTTAGTAGAAAATAAGATACTTGTACTGGATTGAAGTGGTTAACTGTTTCTAGAGTGGAACGGTAGAAACATTAAAGCCAGTTTACTAATGGTCTAAATGGGATTATGACCACACAGGACTGTGGTTGGTTTTTGGTCCATTCCTGGCCTGTACTGGACTTCCAGTTGTAGATTGGATTAAAGGGGCGTAGACAAGTATTGGGTTACCTTTGACTACTGAAAGATATTTTTTGGTCTCTATTATGTGTTACTTTTGGTATCTGTTCTGCCCACTTCAAGACAACTTGACTCAAGAAAAGCTCCGTTTACTTCCCTGAACTAATGGCATGCACCCCAGAAGGAGACAGTGTGGATGGACTTGGTAAATTTTTTCAGCTTAATTCTGGTCAACAGGTATGTTCCCTGTTATTGGAAAACTACAAACCAGGATATGGAGTTTGGGAAAGTAAAGGGACTACTTATGTTTGTAGTAAATTGTTTATATTTAAGACATACCTAAAATTGTTTTTTATCGGCTTTGCCTGCTTATCATATGGTGTTAAATTTCTTCCAATGTTTATGCAAGGTTCTTATGGGCTTTTCTTCAGGTTTTACCTAAATATGATACAGTAATTAAAAGTACCAGATTGGTGAAACTTAACTTTTTTGGATGCTTAATGCCCATACCTAAAGCCCATAACGGTTCGGCCAAGGGATTTAAGGGACAATTTTGTTCCTTGCCCTCTGAGGTCGATTGGTCCCAGGGGATTTTTTATGGGGGCATCTCTTAAAATGTTCTGCAATTGTGAGTCACCAGGCTTCCTGTGCAGGGAGGTTTTGGAGATCCACCACAGAACCCTAGCCAGTGTCCAATCTATAAAGAGGAAGCTCAATATAGAGGAAAGTTGCCTTGTGCTCCAAAGGGAAGCCCAGTCTAGCGAGATCTGACTTTGTCCTTGGTAGATGGAACTGGTTAAGAACGGCCAGAAGGAGCCAGGTGCTTCCCCCCTGAAAAAAAAAACCTGAATGCCCCTCGAAGACCAGAACCTCAAATGACCTTGAGAAAACAAAGTCTCCTTAATCTGAGCTAATCGTGTGGACTTAAGCCTGAAAAATTGTGCCTCCACATATTGGGTGTAAAGTTGTATGAAATAATGTTAAACAGGCATAAAAAGCTTAGATCTTGGCCTTGATTAACAGAATAGGACCACCTGAGCCAAAGGACAAGTCCACTATTGTTATTAATTAATGCTTAATTATAAAATTTCCTCTTTCTTTCTAGCAACTATCTAAGTGGAAACTCATATCCTGACTCTTAAAAGCCTGAAAAGCAGATCCTGAGCCCAGACATCATGGCCAAATGAACAGAAGGGGAAACCTAATGAATGGACACTTTGAAACCCCTGGTCAAGAAATTCTAATGGACTTTGAAGTTGGACATTGGAATTCACCCTGTTCTTTCTTGTCCTGGTCCCCTGCCTAGATCATGTTCCTAATTACTCCTGCCTTCATTTCACTTTCAAGGGCACCAGTCAAGTACTTTTTTCCCTCTATAGTTATTCTTTTGGGGGTCCTTTAGAAAGACCTTCCAAATGGGGGACACCCCAGTTGCCACACCCAACATCCCTTTTCAGCATAGAAGAAGTCAGAATGGTCAGCATCCAGATTCCCTTCTGGTGATTGGGGTGACCCTTTTCAGAGGGTAACATAACTAAACAGGAGCTAGAAATTGATTAGGCAGTTTAGAGATGAGACCCCCCCAAAATTAACCAGTCTCTTTCTCCGCTGAGAACTCAAGGCTTCCTGTAATAACTAGTAAACACATATCCTTCTGGTAGCCCTGAAAGAGCAGGAAAAGAAGAAAGAAAATAAAGAGAGAAGGAAAAAAAAGAGAAGTACATATCAAGGCCCACAGATTGATCCTTTATTTCACCAGAATAAGAAATGGAAATCCCCCCTTTTTTGTTCTTATTGCTTTGTTTTGTTATTGTTATTTTGTATAGTTTGTTTTCCTGTGAAAAGAAAAAAATAAAGAAAAAAGTCAATAAATCAAGTAAAAAAAAAAGTGATTAAGGAACGATGCCCAGCACCAACCTCTGACACCCCCACATGCACACACTAAACACTCACATGTGCATTTCCACACACCCACACAAATACATACACAAATACACACATACACTCACATGTGCATGTCCACGCACCCACACAAATAGACTCGTACACAAAAAATGTCAATACACCGGGTCGATTCTTGTTTAAATGTGTTCATTTCGTGGGTTGCTTATACAGCTTCCAGCCCTAACTCGACATTGTCTCCTGTTTCTCCTCAGCTCAGTCACATATTCCCTCACACTTCAGAAACTCTCCCTGGACAGCCCAAATGTTTATTTGATGGTCAGTTTCTTTGACACTTTGGAAATTATATTCTGTTGTCTTTAAGCCTCCCTTTTTTCCCGTGTAAAGTTGGTAAAATTTATTTTACTGACCAGAATTTGACCTGTTTTAAACTCATTTCTTTTAAGATTTTTCTCCTTATATTTGATTCTAGAAGTTTGGCTACAG
The DNA here is from genome assembly GCA_009823505.1 of Rhizomys pruinosus. Taxonomy (NCBI): domain Eukaryota; kingdom Metazoa; phylum Chordata; class Mammalia; order Rodentia; family Spalacidae; genus Rhizomys; species Rhizomys pruinosus. The sequence goes on along the minus strand of VZQC01013995.1, from coordinate 717,498 downwards.
TTTATTTTTCCTTTGAATTTATCCTCATTTGGATTCACTGAATTTCTTGAATTTCTATATTGATGCTTTTAGTCAAATTTATGAAAATTCAACCGTTGCTTCAAACCTGCTTCGTTTTCTGTATTTCTCCATTTCCATCATGCTTTCCACTCATATATGTGGTAGGGCACTTTAAAATATTTTGTTATTTTATTTTAATTTGTGCATATGAGTGTATTACCTGCACGTATGTAAGTTCACTCACGTCAAGCAATGGCCAGGGAGGTCAGAAGTTGGTGTCAGAGTCCCTGGAGTTAAGGACGGCTGCTAGCTACCAGGTGGGTGCTAGGAATAGAACCCAGCTCCTCTGCAGCCAGTGCACTTAACCATTGAGCCATCTCTCTAGCCCCTGATAGTATAAAGTATTCTTTTAATCTTATTTCACTGTGTTTTGCAAGTTGGATGGTTTTATCGATCTCTTTCCAAGTTCACCACCATTTTCTGCTGAAGCATCCAATCAGTCCTTAAGCCAATAGAGTAGTTTTCCCTTCTATCTAGATATTGGATTTTTTTCTAGAATTTGTATCATTTCTTTTTTTGTCTTTTTCCCCTTTCGCATTTTTCTTCTGTGATCTTCATTCTGTATATCTTATTTCAGTCTTTCTCTTTAAATTCTCTAGCATATTTTTAGAGCTTTGCCTATTCTAATGCCTGGGTTGCTCCCAGGTCTGTTCCTCTGGATTACCATTTTTGGTGTTTAGTCCTTGTTGTTGCTGTTCCTTCTGTAGCTTATCTTCCTTTGCTGCCTGATAGCCAATCCTTGGTTTCTGTTTGTGTTACAGTTATTCTAGCATGGCACACCATGACATGCTCTGAAGTTCATTTTGAAGAAGTTCTTCTAGGAGAAACATTGTTTCCTGTTGCTTTGTTTCAGATGCATGTGAAACACTATATAGCAGAGGCGTGGGTCCAATGTGAGGTGCTTAGCTTTATGGTGGCTGTGTTTCTGGGGGCTGCTATGCAAGGGTGGCTTCCATCAGGGTGTGTGAGTGTGCGCGCGTGTGTTTACATAAAACAGTTATCACAACCAATCACAACCTAAGTCAAACACTAGGTAAGACTTAACTGAGTCATGGTCTAGATGGGCTATCAGGCGCTGTGAAGCAGGGCCGATGGCTGCATGCACCTTCTCCCGTCTTTAAGTTGTCCCATCATTTTTTGTTTTTGTTTTTGTCCTCTATCTTTCAAGTTTGTAATATGGTCATTTTGGACACGGGATTCCATTTTTTATATACTGTGAAGGGGGGAGATACATCTTCTCCACAAACAAGTTATTCAACAAACACTTTGCAGAGTTACGAAAATGCAGGTATCATTTTTTATCTTTTTTTTCAATTCCTTTGAGTGCCTTTTCTATATAGAATTCATAATTAGAGTACATAGTTAGGTTGTTTTTCGACTGCTACATAGTGCCTTAAAACTACACACATTTATTAGCTCAAAGTTTCATGAGCCAAGAATTTGAAACCAACTTGACTGAGTATTTCTACTCATGGTCTCTTAGGAGGTTCCACACAAGATATCAGCGGGAGTAGGTATCTTTGGAAGACTTATGTAGGCCCAGAGAGTCTACATCTATGCTGGCTGAAGATTCCAGTTTCCTGCTAGTTATAAGAGACTCCCATCATGAATCTCTCCACAGAGCTCCTGGGGGAGCTGCTCAAAACAGGCAGTCCCAGAGGAACATCAAGGCAGAACTCATGGTACCTTTGTATGACCTAACCTTGAACATTACACGCCATCACTTGTGCTGCATTTTAGTCCTTAGATAGGAATCTTTAAGGACATCCTACACAAAATATTGGGGAAGATTAGGCTCCATCTTTTATTTATTTATTTTTTTTATTTATTTATTTTTTTTCTGTATGTGTATGAATGTACTGTCTGCCTGCAAGTCTGTGCACCCGTGTCGTGCAACGCCGCGGAGTTCAGAAGAGGGTCTCGGATTCCCCTGGAACTGGAGTTCTCCTGGAATTGGAGCTTCAGACGGTTCTCAGCCGCCATGTGGGTGCTGGGGATCGAACCCGGGTCCTCTGTAAGAGCGGTCGGCGCTCTTAACCGCTAGGCCATCTCTCCAGCCCC
>VZQC01013995.1:596210-713933 GCA_009823505.1 Rhizomys pruinosus | reverse complement strand
GAGAGAGAGAAAGAAAGAAAGAAAGAAAGAAAGAAAGAAAGAAAGAAAGAAAGAAAGAAAGAAAGAAAGAAAGAAAGAAAGAAAGAAAGAAAGAAAAGAAAGAAAGAAAGAAATTCATTTGAGCTTCCAGTTCCAGGGGTAAGAGTCCATAATGGCAGGGAAGGCATGGTGGAAATGGTGGAAGGAGGTGGCTGGAGAAGAAAGCCAAAATGTCACAGCTTCAAACAGACACAGAAGCAGAAAGCAACTGGAAACCTGGCAAGGCTCAAGAACTCTTAAAGCCCGCCCCCAGTGACACGCTCCCCCCAGCAAGGCCTCACTTCTTGAAATCTCCCAAAACAGCGGCACCAACTGGGGACAAAAATGTCCAAGTACTTGGAGCCTGTGGGGGACATTTTCATTCAAACCACAACAGCCAGTGAACAGAGGAACAGCCCCAGGTGGGAGCCCAGTTCCCTGGTCAGCCTAGCAGAAGCCCCATTTGTGTATTGGTATGGAAAAGTCTTTGCTTAGTTCTTTTATTTAAGGTGTATGCAGCAAACTATCCATCTTTGCTGCCGTGTCTGGTTTTCATAGACTTCTGGCTAGAGCCTTTAGTTTTTCTCTCAGGGGTCCAAATAAACCGAACATAAAGAATACCATCATAATTTTCCCTCTCAAGGGGGTGCTACACTAAAAAGAAAACTATCCACTTCCTACTGTGCCCTGTCACTTCCCAATCTCAGCTCCATTCCCTTGTTTAGGGGAAAAAAAGAAAGATCAGATTGCCCAGTCATTTTTAAATGTTCCCAGAAATAGAAGCTAATACAGGAGCTAGAAATTCCATATAGATCCGTCATTCTGCTTCTTAGAAGTAGCAAGGCGAATAACAGCTGAGATTCAACATGCTTGAATTTCCAGCTCCCATGCAGAGCTGGGAAACCTGAAGCTATGAGTTGGTAATAAAGTCCAAATCTTGGTCCTGGGAACACTTAAGAATTCATCTGGGGATAGGAAAGGTGAAAATATGGTGTATCCTATGCTTGTTCTGAAACGCATATCATTTCTCCAGAATAAAGAAACTTAAAAGGGTCTAGGGATTGGTGGCGATAAAGAAAACACCATGAAGAGCCGTGTTCCTCCTCTATGACTGCTCACATCCACTGTCCTTGAAGTGTGCACTGATCCCCTACTTCAGAATAATGCAGACAGATTAATGCCCGCTACTGTCCTCTCCCCTTTGGGACCCTCATCAGATACCTTCCCCGTGCCAGTGTGAGTGCACATCTTGCCACATCTATCTTCGACCCCCCAGTGCACAAGCAGAACATGTACTAGACTAACTCATTTATTTCTACTCATTTATTGATGGCCTTTCATAACCAAGTTATTAAGTCATCAATAACTCCAGAGAAATAAATGAATAGATCCAGAACTGGGCCAATGGTTACTCAAAACGTATACTGAAATTTTTAGCTAAGATCAGCAGAACGGCCATCTTGGGGCTGTCAGTGGCATTTCCCCACCTAGGAGAACATATTCCATGCATGTTTCATGAGAACTGGACTCAGTTTATTTCTTCACAAAGTAATGAAATGAATAACATTTGTAATCACCCAAATAAAATAAACTTTTAATTACATGTGTTAGAAATTTTCCAAAATGCTACCTAAGATGTGTTGCTCCCAACAGCTGACAAAAATCCCTAAAAGTTTTGCCAGAAATGTTAATCCTTTCAAGAGTACTTCTAAGTTCCAGGATATTATTACCCTTGGGACCCAAATTTAAAAGAGAAGGAAGGGGGAAAGAGAGTCTAGAAGAGTTTCTAAGACTGTAGAAAACCCTAGAAGCCAGTGTCTACGTCTGGAGAGACTGTCAACATGGAAGTTAAGTTTCTATGGGAATGCTCTCAGACCCTCAGGAAGCCAAGGGGAGCGCTGCATCTTCAGTATGTATGTAGATTGTCTAGCTCAGTCTCCATGAACACCCAGTATCCTGACCTTATCTTCCTGCTCTGGGGCCACTTTGCTCTAGTACCCTTCCATTCTAGCTAGTACCCTGCGACTCTAGCTAGAGGAGGGGATCCTGGGTGCTGAAGACAAGTGTGCTTGGAAATCCCTATCCCCCCCACCCCGGGTTCCTTTCTATAAAATAGAAATAATTTCAAAAACATACTTTAAAAAACTTGCTATGAGAATCGAGAGTCACGACACATTGGTGAATGTTCAAGAAGTGTTCACTGCTATTATAGTGGTTATTAATAGAAGTGTAGTAGTTCCATATGATTTTAGGACCTTGGAGAACAGTCTTATTCCCTCAAATAATTTTATAGCTAGGAAACTATAAATAACTCTAATCCCAGCACGCATCTCAGCTGACAGGAAAATGTCAAGTTTGAAGCTAGCCTGGGAAAGACTCTGTTGAAAGACGGAAAGAAGGAAGGGAGGAAGGGATGAAGAGAGGGAGGGAGGGAGTAAGGGAGGGAGGGAGGAAGGGAGGGAGGGAGAGAGAGAGAGAAAGGAAGGAAGGACCTATGAAGCCATGTTGTTACTTTCCAGCGTTTAAAATCTGAGAATCGGGCTGGAGAGATGGCCTAGCTGTTAAGAGTGCCGACTGCTCTTACAGAGGCCCTGGGTTCAATCCCCACCACTGAGAACCGTCTTTAACTCCAGTTCCAGGGGAATCCGACACCCTCTTCTGACCTCTGTGGCATTGCATGACATGGGTGCACAAACCTACATGCAGACAGTACATTCATACACATACAAAGATAAATAAAATTTTTTTTAAGAATCTGAGCTACTTGGAGGTAAATATCATCTTTGGTGTCTTAGACTTAAATGCCAACTGCCACTTGTGAACTGTATGACTTTATAATTACTTCTTTCCTTCTCTGGGCCTTTTTAGGTCCTTGAGCACAAAACTGATGTAATTCAACCAACCTTGATGGATTGTGGTGAAAATTGAAAAATAATGATTGGAAAAATTAATGATTGGATAATGTGGCTAGCGTGTAGCCTGGAAGTTAATGAGCCTTCGATAGCTGGGGACTGTCACTATTACAAAGTCACTCAGCAGCGCTGTTGAAGGCTGGCTGAGGAAAGCCTGAACCCCTGAATGCCAATCAAGCTTGTCACCTCTGCACCAGCCCTGCCTTACAAACAAATAAACCCAAAATGGCACTTTTTGGTAAGTACTTTCTTTTGTCAGCTTTATTCACTCACTATTTGTCATTAGTAGATGCTATCAGCTGTCAACAGTCAGCCATGAAAGTCCTGTTGTTCTTAAAGGAAGTGGGAGGAAGGAAAGGGAAAGTCCACTTGGAGCAGCAGCTCGGCCCGGGTCGCTCAGTGCTGCATGCGCAGTGGCTCTGCAAACCGGACACCCTTGTTGGGGTAGAAATAGTTAGAGAAGAGTACAGGGAAGGAGCAAGCAGGACAATTATGTTTCCTTTAGCCAGAGATACGAACAAATTTTGACTCTTGAGGACAGGCCACCTTGTTACTCTCACGGGAGACCTGCAGAACTCTAATGTCCCTGAGAGAGAACAGCGTCTCATGGTGGAGTGACATGGCAAATGAGTTCTAGGACCAAGTAAGTGAAAACATTTCCCTCTTGAAGATTTGCAATGATCATTTGTATGATTAGACTGCTGTGGCCTTAAGGGACCCGGTACCACTGGCCAGCCCAAATTTTCATCAGTTTCCATCACTATAAAGATGCACTGGCATCTTAGGGAGCACCATTTAGGAATCATGAGATTTGAACAGTTCCAGGGCTAGGTGGCTCAGCAGTCAAGAGCGCCAGCTGCTCTTCTTGAGAACCTGGGTTCAGTTCCCAGTGCCCACGTGGCAGCTAACAACTGTCCATAATTCCAGTTCCAGTGTATCTTATGCCCCCTCCTGGCCTCTGTGGGCATTGCACACGCGTGGTGCACTTACACAGGCAAAACACTCATACACATAAAATAAATCAAATATTGTTTTTAATTTTGGAAAGTCAGAGATCTTTAGACAATAAGAAAGACAATGAGGAGCTGGGCACTTGAGAGGCAGAAACAAGAGAATCTCTGTGAGATTGACACCAGCCTGGTCTACATGGTGAGTTTCAGGCCACTGAACTACAGGGAGACACTCTCTCAAAAAATCTAAAACAGAAAAGAAAGATGTGAATTTTTTGTTTTGTTGTGAGTCTCAGCTGGACCACTTCAGACAAAGGGTAAATGGCGAGGCGACGACGGACCACAGTGGACTTTCTTGCATCCCTTTTCTTGTCTAGGACTAGAGCTGTAGCACGTGCCGTATGCATTTTGTTTTTTTTTTTATTTATTTTTATTTTTATTTATTTCTGTATGTGTATGAATGTACTGTCTGCATGCAAGTTTGTGCACCCGTGTCGTGCAATGCCGCGGAGGTCAGAAGAGGGTCTCTGATTCCCCTGGAACTGGAGTTCTCCTGGAATTGGAGTTTCAGACTGTTCTCGGCCGCCATGTGGGTGCTGGGGATCGAACCCGGGTCCTCTGTAAGAGCGGTCGGCGCTCTTAACCGCTAGGCCATCTCTCCAGCCCGCCGTATGCATTTTGTAGGGAAGAATGGAGCTATTTTTCAATACCAGGAGTGAAGCTGGCCGGGGAAGAGCAACAAATAAGTTAGAGCAACTGCAAGCGAGCTTTTAGGGGCTGGAGAGATGGCCTAGTGGTTAAAAGAGTGCCGACGCTCTTGCAGAGGACCTGGGTTCGATCCCCAGCACCCACATGGCGGCCGAGAGCAGTCTGAAACTCCAATTCCAGGAGAACTCCAGTTCCAGGGGAATCCGACACCCTCTTCTGACCTCCGCGGCATTGCACGACACGGGTGCACAAACTTGCAGGCACACAGTACATTCATACACATACAGAAATAAATAAAATTAATAAAAAAAAAAAGGTTTTAAAAAAGAAGGCTGGGTTTGGTGCAGCAGGTGGGTCTCCATGGCCCTTCATGCATGCACCATTGTGAAGCAGTGCTCACATTACTCCCCACCAGCCAACTGAGAGTGTGGTTTGGGGTGGGTATTGTGAGCCCAGACAAAACAGAAAGTCCACACTAAGCCCAGTGTAAGCAGTCGTGACCATTGGAATTGATTGGATTCTCTTCCTAACACACAAATGAGATGCTCAGAGGTGAAAACGCTCCCAGAGATCCTTCTTACCAGACGGCGGCATTTGTCATTGCAGGAAATTTCCACTTGCCTTCTTTCCTGTTTCCTTCCTGTTACCTCCACTCTCACACAAATCTCGTCAAAGACTTTGTCTTTCTGCTCTTTATTTCCTTCATTTTATGGCTCTTGTGGGAAGGAGAGAAACAAGCATATTCAGTCCTGTCAGGAATATGTCTTTGAAAACTCTTCATAATCTAAACAGAAAGATACAAAATCAATCATAGACTTGAACAGTGATCTATCAAAGAGACAATGAACAAAAAGCAGTGTAACAATTATTAGACTGTCATTTCTTTCCTGTTGACCTTTTGATAATCCATAAATAAATGCCATCTAAATTCAACAGAAGGGGACTGCAAAATTCTCACGGCAACAACCTCCCAGGAACACCATTTCACCGATGCCCAAATGTCACATTTCTTAGCCATTTAATAAAATTAAGATTGTTAAGAAAGTGAAGGCTGAATTGTGCTAAAATGTCTCTTCCACAAAGTCAGAGCACTCTGAGCTAATTTGATGTACTTTTATTTTTTTTATTTATTTTCTATGTGTATGAATATACTGTCTGCATGTAAGTTTGTGCAACCGTGCCGTGCAATGCCTCGGAGGTCAGAAGAGGGTGTCTGATTCCCCTGGAACTGGAGTTCTCCTGGAATTGGAGTTTCAGACGGTTCTCACCCGCACACCTGAGTAAGCTCTTTCTTCTGATGGGTAGTTGTACAGCTCCAGCCATCCGTCTGAACTCAGCAGCTTAGACACGCCCTGAGGGCTAAGCAGCCAGGCAAAGTGCTTTGCCCTCTGAGCTGCAGAGCAGGCAAGATCCAGGCAAGAGCACCTTACTTTGAAAGGAAAGGGCTGCACTGTGAACTGAATGTGTTAGAGTTTTACAGCAGGTTTCTACTGTAAGAAATCTGTCCTTTCAGTGAGAAAAAGGTCAGTCCCTGGCTGATTATAAGCCCCCAAACCAATGATTAAAGCAACGACACATCAGTGGGAGAAGAAAAATGAAGTTCAGGGAAAAGATCTAAATTTGTAGGAAAACGTAAAAAAAAAAAAAAAATGACTGCATCAGGAGGATTGGGAGTTCAAGGCCAGTCTGGGCCACTTAGCAAGATGCTAGCTCAAAATAAACCATAAAAAAAGAGAGGGGGATGGGTGGCTGAAGAAATGGCCAATAGAATATACGGCAAGAAAATGGCAAACCAGAAAGCTGATAAGAGGTTCTTCCAAATTCTGAAAGTGCTGTGAGGAAAGCTTTGCTGTGAGGAAAAGGAATGAAGAGGAGAAATCAACTCAGATCGGAGAGGATGAAAGCCGGAGCCCCCTCAGATTCTCAGCTGGAGCATGGCACTAAATTTAGATGACGTCATAGCTTTTAATCTCACTTTCCCCCCAGGGTTTATTACCATACGATTAAGGGCAGACTAGCAAAAATAAAAGCATGTTTATCCTGTCCATAATCTCTCCCCTCATAATTTGTCCTCCTGTATATTCGCTCTGGAAACTGCAAGGCAGCCATCACTGCACAGACATGTTTTCTCTTAGAAAACAGAGATTTTGTATCCTAGTCAGGGCCTGAATTTCTACCTAAAGAATAGCAAACCAACCAATTCCAACCCTGTGACCTCTTGATATAGCTTTATTTTTACACAAGTTATCAATTTGTCATTTACATTCATTCTGTTGTTCACCTAGATCCCTGTCAATGTTCCCTGTGACCCTCAGAGGTTAGGCTGTGCCAGTCCCTGCCAGGTAGGGACCACCCCCACCTGGGAGCCAGGCTATCTGGCCTGGATGAAAAGAAATTTCCTGAGGCTGAGAGAAATGCACTGTGGGGTCTGGAACTTTATTCATATTTCCTTTCGGTAAAATCGTATCACACAGATGAAGCAGGGGAAAAGCTGAATTCATTTTGGCAGTACTGAGGACTAAGGTGCTTCACCTCCAAGCTATGCACCCCAGCCACTCCCTCCTTTTAATTTTTATTTTGAGATAGCATCTTGCTAAGTTGCCCAGGCTGAACTTGAACTTGGTCTGTAGCTCAGGCAGGCTTCCTACCAAGAATTATTGACAGAATTAAGGGTGTAGCACAGTGGTAGAACACTATCCCTTATACCACAAACGGGGTTGTTGACAAAAGAAAAAGAATACTTAGGCCTTCAAACATACCCATATCAGCCAGAGTTCTCCAGAGAGACAGAAGACAGACAGAAGTAATCTATGCATGTATGTGCATACACATAGATCTATTTCAAGGAGAATTTGAGGGGCAGGCTCTGAGCCTAAAAACTTGTGCGGTGGGTAATGTTACAATCCTGAGACAGTGTTCCTCCTTCCACAGAGAAGCCTCAGATTTTAGTTAAGGCCATGCAACTGACCAAAAGAAACTCACCCACCAGATAATTTGTTTTGCTTAGCATCAACTGACTGTAGATGTCAACCATGTCTACAAAATGCCTTTGACAGCAACATCTAAATTAGGGCTTAACTGACTCACAAGAGAGTCTCTTAGAAAACTAGCTCTCAGAGTCCCATTCGCATTCAATTGGTGCCCAGTGTTCAGACCCGAGTATTTCATCATTATTAGCAGTGAGACAAATTACTGTTGCTCATGTAATTTTGTTTTGCTATACTTTTACGTGACATTAAGTAATTCATACATACATTCCCCAAACTACAGGATAAAAAAAAATCACAAGAATGAATATTCAATAACAGCCAGACACAGTAAAAAGAACTTCCACAGAAGCACCCTGCTTTCCTCCACAGCTCTGCCAGAGGTCAGGAGTCTAAAAACTCCTGACAAGGGGACAAGGAGATGGCTGACTGTCGACTTTGGTGCAACAACCCAGGTTTCCCTGTTCAAGTGCATGGTTGTGAGTCTGTAGTACCAAAATTGCTGATCGCTGATGATGTCATCATGACTCGACGTGGGCAGCAATTCTGAATCATCCAGTACAAAGAAGAAACTGAGGAGAGGAGAGGAACCATTGCCGAGCTCCAGTGTGCTGTCACCAGGCACCAAAGTGCTCTTTTGGTTTCAATTCTTACTGTGACGGAGAAGCAAACTCCATCTTAATTCCCATAGCTGGTAAGGCTTTATTCAAGCTCAGGTCTCTCCAAAGTCCAGGAAAACACTGAACTCTGTCCTTGGTATCTTATTCTACCTAAAAACCCCCATATCTCAATATCTTCATGAAGTCACCCTTCAAACAACTAATCCTGATTCCTTACGCTATGTAGTTAGTAGAGTGCTCATTTCTCAAATATCTGTTGACAGGATTCAAGTGATATTAGGGTTAGGGTCCTTCCTGGTCACAAAAAGAACATACCCCACCATAAAGAAGCCCGCAAGTTTCTAAGTCATATTATAGCACAGCGATAGAGAACTTCCCCAGCATATGTGAGGTCTTGGGTTCAATTCCCAGTACCACCACCAAGAAAACAAAACACACACAAAAAAATCATACCTTCAAGTTTTCCGAGGTAGAAAGTCAAATGTACAATAAATATACAAAAGAACCCGAGAAGTGCTTCAGTCTCCTAAGAGAATAGACTCTATCTAGCCAAGTCCAAAGAAGGCAGAATGATTTGACATTCTGATTTGTCAGACACCAAACTCTGGAATCTCTATACCCCAAGAAGTAGAATATCCTTCCCCTGCAAGAGAAGACTCAAGCCACAATCTAGCCCCTCGTGCCCAGCATGTGCCTGGGCCAGCTTCTCATTGGCTCTCCCCTCAGACAGAAGTGCCTTTCGCCTCTCTCACCGAGGCTGCAGATGAGACCCTCCTGGCTCTCCCTACAGGGAACTCTGTCAGGTCTTCCCTGCTTGATAATTTTCCTATAACACTTACTACAACCTAACACGGTCTGTGATGCGTTTCCATGGCCTCCTCTAACTAGAATATATTCTTTCTGGAATCAGAGATTTGGATGAGTTCTTCTTTGCTGGTATGTCCTCAGGGCACAGAACACTGCCTGCCTGGGAGGGCACACTCAATAAATATTTGTTGAATGAATGAATGAATCGATCAGACGAGCAAGCAATATTTTCTATCCAGGGCACCTTCATTTCAGAATTTGATGTAGCAGGGAAAGCCAATTAATTATCTGAAGGTTACTAAGAAAATCTAAAGGCAGAGCATGGCCAAGTGGATGATAGTAGTGTTTCCATATAGGCTGCCACATGGAGACACTCACAGTCCATAGTCTATGTGCCTCACAACCCGGCACAGACATCTGGGCTGAGTCCCGGTTGTTTCCGTGACCTCCTGCCTATGGTTGGTTTATCTTCTTTAACCCCCTACTCTACACAGAGAGAAATAAATGTGGATTTTATTTAATAAATTCTTTAATCACTAGAATTATGCAAGTTTCTTAATAGTGACTCAATAACACAGGAGCCTAGAATTTCATGGCTAAGGATCATATAATTGAAGTTTTGTTGTTGTTGTTTTTTTAATTTTTTTAAATTAATTTTATTTATTTCCATATGTGTATGAATGTACTGTCTGCATGCAGGTCCATGCACCCATGTCGTGCAATGCCACAGAGGTCAGAAGAGGGTGTCGGATTCCCCTGGAACTGGAGTTCCCATGGAACCGGAGCTCCAGACGGCTCTCGGCCGCCATGTGGGTGCTGGGGATCGAACCTGGGTCCTCTGCAAGAGCGGTTGGCGCTCTTAACCACCAGCCATCTCTCCAGCCCTTGTTGTTGTTTTTTTAAGGCTACAAGCAATCTGATCTCTTAGTGGAAAAACTCAAGTGACCCAGATATGTAGTAACTCTGTTCCACCAGTAAAACTGACCCGGTGTGCACAGCCTGGGCCTGGCCTAGAAGTTCTGCATGACTGACTTAGAATACATCCTATCTCACCTGTCACATGTTGGTTTCATTAGCACCAAACTCAAAATTTTAGGCCTACTAATAATCGCAGGTTCAAAGCTAAAACTAACGCATCCTTAGTCATATTGTAAGACATCATATAAAATCATTTGCTTAGATTTTCAGTGTTACAGCTGCTATGGAAGCTTGTGTGCCAGGTCCTGCTGGGATTCTGCTTCCAAGTCTTTTCCATCCTGTCTCTTATCACCTCTTTCCTTAAGCAGACATGTATATTAGTCCTAAAATGGGAATGACACAGGATAAATTGACCTTTTCCAGAATAAAAAGGGCAGCACGAAATCATTTAGGCCAGTTTGCTCTGCCAACATCAACTGAACTTAGTGTGTGCTTGCCAGCATTTTACACAGCATGGAAATGCTCAAACATAACAATAAAGCATGTTGATCCAGTAACAGAATTCCAGAGAGCCAAGTGGATGGAGATCCCACAGAAATAATGCTCACAAGGTACAAGGCCCACCTCAGGATGTCTTCATGCCCATGCCGGGGCTCTTGTGCTTTCCTGCTGGGAGGGAAGGCATCACCTAGCAGACTCCCTGCTACCTTGAAGTGTGAGGGACTGGGAAGCACTCCACAAGCATGGATATCTGGGTTATTCTCCCATACTGTTGGAACCATGTACATAATGGATTTAAACATAACAGTATTTTAATCTTAACAAAAAGACAGAGAGAAGGAAGGAAAGAAGGAAGGGAGGGAGGGAGGGAGGGAGTTCCCCTCCTAAAACTTAACAGAATCATTCTATACCACACAGTCTTGCTTGAGCAAGCAGCAGTTTCCATTTCAAGTGATGATTCCTGCTTCACAAGCTTTTCCATGTGCTGACTGGTTGAAGCAGCCAAGAGTCTTACGTTGGAGTGGTACTATGGCCTTTGTGAATGACTTGAGTTTACACGGTGTTCCCAGAGAAACAAGGATCCCTGCTTTATAAATGAGGCACTGAGCTCAAAGGAGGAAAAGATTCATCTGAGATATCCAAGGTTGCCCAGAGTCCCGGACTCAGCATTTCAAACTAACACAACAGCAGGCTGTACCCTTCTCCACGAAAGCTAACTGTCACCTCAAAGGGGATAAGAGATCGAGTATTCCAGAGCCAAACATAAGTGACCATGGCCCCAAATCACAGATTTAGGTTACCCCAAATTCCATGCCCAACATGGTAGCAGTTTCATGAAGTTTGTCTAGTAACAAAACCAAGAAAACTCGTAAGTCAAGAAGGTTTTCCAATACACTGGTAGAGACATCAAGTAGGTGAATAGGCCAAAGGTGAAACCTCAGCCCTGGGCCTCAGATGCTGTCCAGCAATGCTCAGCCTTTCGGTTGGTGGGAGCTGGAGGTCTGCTAAGTTAGCACAACCCAAAAGGTTTTCATTTTTAGTCACAGGATATTAAGTCAGAAACAACGGTGAGCAAGGGGTGGCTATTTGGTGGGCTAAAGATGCCCCATGATAAATGGTAACTGGGCTCTGGAACTGCAACATCCCAAACCCTTCACCGACGTGCTAATCAGATGATCAGCCTTTACAGAATGTTCAGGTTCAAGATGCAGTTTTTCTGGGAACTTCATTCACAAGGGATGAAGACTCACAGAGGAATGGAGACTCCTGGTTCCTGTGACGCTTCCACAGAGTGCAGCCACTGACGCGTGTGTGAGGCTAGTGATGCAAGTGCACCTTGGTGGGTGTTTTCATGATTTAATGCCATCCCCTCTGTAGTAGTTCATCAAAAGCTTCACCAGTCTGGGGATGAGGTATGTTTTATTTTCATTACCAAGCAGGAAAGATAGTAGAAGATTGAATATTTTAATGAGTTCATCCTGTGTACCAGATGAACATTATATACTTCATTCCAGCAGCAAACAAGGTAGGCGTGGTTGACCCTCATGAAGTTTTGCTTTTTGCCTCATCGAAATGAGTTATGAGGCCAAATCCTTTTGAAATTACCAGAACAACACGTCATTAAATGGGGGGGGGGGGGGCTGCAGGGAAATGTGTTTAGGAGAGCTACAAATTACAATAATGGATAGCCGTCACTTACAAAAATGTAATCAAGTAACTCTCAGATGATGCTTCCAGGAAGCACAAAAAATGTTTACATATTTGAGATAAACAAAAGCGGTCGGCTTCCTGAAGCTTCCCTCTGAGTGGCTCCCTGTGGCCTCACAGTGGAGTGCCACCCACAGCCTGGTACCTGCTTTGGCTCTGACTGGAAGAAGCTGCTCCTGCACTGGCACAGTTCATCCGTGCCACTCCGGCCCTGGTCCATCTGTTGGGTGTTCCAATTGGTGTCTGGTCATCCTTGCTTTCATAGGGGCCACTGTGAAAAACCTTGTAGCTAGCCCTTGACCTCAGTGCCAAAATGAAAACAAATTAAAATTCCCTGCAAGAAAACACCAGCTTCCTGAGTGTCTGTTTTTGCATGACTGTGGTGGAAGCCACACAAGGGACTTTTAACAGGGACACTTGGATCGTGCTGTCATAACATGGATCTTCCCTACTTTCTTCTTACATCTGATAGGATGAATACTGATTACAGCTTGTTTTGTCTGAATCCACAAGAAAGGTGACTAGCTCAAAGACACTTGCCTGTCAACCCACACACTGAAAACAAAGGGTACTATTTTCTCAAACCCTACAGCCCCAATCCATCCATTATTTCATAGCTGGAATAAAACTCTCCTTAAAAGCAAGCAGCAAGAATAGATTAGGGCCTATGAACTGTTCTCCAAACACGTCCAGAGATGGTGGCTGAGTTTTCCACAGTGATCCTGGTATCCAATCAGCTTTGAGATCCCTGCAATGTTTTTGTCTTTTTCCAGTAAAAAGAAATTTAATAACATCTCTATTAAATGTGAATGCTTTTTCATTTCATCTTCGCTTTAACAAAATGAAAATTGAGATTTAGACCACCACAAAATCAAATGGTCATTCCTTTGTGGAAAATGGATTCACAAAATAAATTCTTTTAAATCCAACTCTAAAGTAATCTATTGAGTATTTTCCCAATGTGCAGTACTGTATCAGATGCCCTCATTCACTGATTCATTCTATAGTTTGACTCATAATTATTAAGAGCCTTCCATGGGCCAGTGGTCATCCACAGCACTGGCCATATAGCTGTGGACAGACTTATATTCTAATACGGTTCTGTTTGGGAATTTCTGAATTATACACATCCTTTTAGAAATTTATTTATAGAATAAAGAAAGACACACTTAGCTCTCTGTTATTATTTATTATCAAATAGAGGAGGTCTGGCTTAGTGGTCAGAACTTATTGATTTGTTACTATGAATCATTTCTTTAGCTTTTGGCTAAGATCAACTATGATGTGCTATATCAGCTAACGCAATAGTAGTTAAATAATTTTTTAGGTTTATTTTGATCATTAAAAGAATTCAAAGCATTTGAATATGCTTAATGAATGTTAGAGTTACGTTAGCTTTACAGCATATTGACAGCTACTTATCTTGAAGACGTATGCTATGCTGCATTTAATATTTGCTGTAGGGGCCAGGCATGGTGGCACACACCTTTAATCCCAGCACTTGGGAGGGGCAGATGCAGGCGGATCTCTGTGAGTTCAGCTTGGTCTACATAGTGAGTTCCAGGTCAGCTGGGACTAAAGGGAGACCCTGTCTCAAAAAGACCAAAAAAGGAAAAAAAAATTTACTGTGATTTATTATCTGAGAGTTACCCAACTTCCATGATTTTATACCCCAGCAATAGTTTCTAGTCACAACAGTTGTATTTTAGTGCCAAAAGAAAGTCTTGGTCTGTAAGTGAAAGGCTTCCCTTGGTCTATGAGCCAGGCACCACTCTCCTTCCACCCTAAGGAGCAGCTGTGGCCGGGAACTAAGCTCTTCTGTGTCCTCTGTTCTGCTCATGCAGTTGTCTCACTAATGATTTTTTTTTCAGTTACAGCCCATCCCTGTCTTAGTTATTTTTCTGGAAATTACACAGCAGCTAGCAATTTTGACTTGATAAAGAAGTGCAGCAATTTTTCTGTTCCACAATGGAAGCAATACAAGGCTTTGATGATAATTATTCCTCTTGTACCTTCCTGTGATAAAGGAAATCTTTCAATTGCACCTTTCAGGTGAAGCTCTGGTGTTTTGTCATTAGCAATTCGATGTCATATTGACGATTTCTAGGTTGGTATCAGATCATTTTGTTAGGAAAAAAATGTGAGAAAAAAATGTGAACACTTAACAAAAATATATGCATTGCCATAATGTTGCAGTGTTGAATTCAGTTTTTATATTTTTATACTTCTTATTCATGGAGAAAAGAATCTTCTGTGTAAAATTTTATTTAGTCACTCCTCAGTTGTAGCAGCCAAGGTATTTGCAGGCTACCAGAAATTCATGAGACACCTTACCAGCATGAACAGAAAGACTGCGGTTATTCAGCAGCAAAGCTGTTGTAGGTACACAGAGCACAGAACAGCCGTGGCGGTC
The DNA here is from genome assembly GCA_009823505.1 of Rhizomys pruinosus. NCBI lineage: Eukaryota > Metazoa > Chordata > Mammalia > Rodentia > Spalacidae > Rhizomys > Rhizomys pruinosus. The sequence continues at coordinate 699,392 of VZQC01013995.1, read as the reverse complement.
CCTAAACTGTGGTTGACTTCACAGGGTAGATGGCAATGATTCCTTCTTAGTGGAAGTCACCTTATAAATAAGAGTAGACAAGGAGACAAGATGGTTGACAGAAGAAGAGCTAGATGGAGGAATCATTACTGTTTTCTCAGTCATATGGGAAAGGGCGCATGGAGGAAGTGTAGTTTCCTAATATGGTTTCCTCATTAAATAATGAGAAGGGAGGCAGGGCATTCTGAGCAAGGAGAAAGAACATGGAGCAAGATCTATGACACGTGCGGCATGCATGGATGAAAGGAAACCCACCACGGAGAGAATGAGAAGAAAGACAAAAGGCAGTCTCTAGACACCTTGGATTATTCCCAACACCCAGAGCACTTAAACATTCCATTATTACAATAAGACTTCTCAGCCTGACATGGTGGTGTACACATTTAATCCCAGCACTCGGGATGCAGAGGCAGAGGCAGAAGCAGGCAGAGCTCTATGAGTTCAAGGCCAACTGATATCCACATATCTACATATCCAGCATCAGGCCAATCAAGACTACATAGGAAGAGCTTGTCTCAAAAAAGGAAAAAAGAATTCTCATACTACTATTATTATTATTATTATTATTTTTTTTTTTTTTGGTATTTTGGAGACAGAGTCTCCCTTTAAGTCCCAGCCGGCCTGGAGCTCACTCTGTAGACCAGGCTGGCCTTGGACTCACAGAGACCTGCCTGCCTCTACCTCCCAAATGCTAGGAACTACTATTAACTTTTATGTTGATTTCCTTCCTGTCACAAGTCTAATTCAGCCCTGTGACAGTCATCTATCAGGCACCTACACAATTTACGCTTTGCTTTTCATAGTTCTTCCCTCACAAATATATAGGTGTTTCATTTATATTTTTTCTTCATTGTTCCAAATGAATATAGTCTTGAGATTTCCTCCTTGGAAAAAAACTTCTGAAGCCACAGAAGTGAACAAATCCTTAGATGCCTTTTCTAAGAACAGAAGTCCATTCATGGGCTGAATCACTTCCTGAAGGCCGTGGCACTCGAGGCCACTCGTTGGGGATGAATTCTGGTAACACAAACATCTAGAACATAGGGAGACTCATGGAGGCCAGTGAAGGCTATGGCCAGCAGCAGTGGTGGAGTCAGGAAGCCACAGGGATAGAGATTAAAACTGATTTAGAGCTGTCAGGAGCGAGGCTGAGAGCGCAAGGGGCTCCCTAACAGTGACAGGAAGCTGGCAAATTCTCCAGGAGGGTGGAAGGCGTTGGAAAACAGCAGAACCCTGGAGAAGAGACACCGGGGTAGCATCCGCACCCGCAATATCAGACCACGCGTGTCACAGGCAAGAACACAGGTCTTCCTTCTCGACAGGAGGAGACCCATGCAGTGAGCATGACGAGAACTGGGGGGCAGGTGTAGGGCAATGAGACAAGTAAGCAGAGCGTAACCTTGGACAGTTGCTCCCCAAACACCCACTAGTTTTCTACCTGTATAAAATGAGGACAGGGATGTCACGTTCTACTTTGAAAGAGATTTGGGAGCACTCACACAACATGTGTTTCAAGACATTGTGTGTTGAAATATACAAGTATCATTTCATGAAGAGATCGAGATTTAAATTTCCCTTAATGAAAGGACTGAGTGATTATTAGGGTCAAGCCTGGGCAGAATGCTTCCCAAAAAAGCCCTGTCAGTCTGGCTGCTGGTACGGTATTTAGTTAGCTACCCATGGTCAAAAACTGCAGGATTTCTGACAGAGGTTCTAACTAACCTAACAGAAAATGTTTGAATCAAAATTCACTTTCAATTAAAAGGCTGCCTTGTGTTCCTAAACTGTTAAACTACAATACTGGCAGCATTCGAGCCATGTTCTGCTTCCTCTTGCCAGTAGTGGCTGCTGCTATGGACTTTCAAATGTAGGGAGAGAAGCACAAAAGAGCCTTGCAAAGGAAACAGACACATCCTGAATCACTGCCTTTGACACCCCTTGAAGCCATTTCTTTGGAATTCCTTGAAATCCACCAGTGTACAGGGCTTCGCTGACCATTGCCTGTAAACAGTGCCAGAACACAGGGTGCCACGCAAACCCTTGCCTAGACTTCTAGCATGTTCTTGCTATCTGGACACATAAGGTCTGAAACAGCTTTGTCCCTGTCCCCAATGCTTTTTCCCAGGAACTACAAACACTTCTGCCAGGATCTCTGACTTGGGCCTGGTCTTGGGTTACAGGTGCCACACCCTTGCCTTTCCTTCCCGAGCTTCTGCTTCAAGTGCACACTGAGTCAGACTGAGTGGTCCCAAGTGCAGCAGCATGCTGGAAATGCATGAGAGAGACTGCCAGCACTGCCCGCTCTGGGTGCTGGAAGAAAAAGAGGTTGCTAGAAGCAGGTACCCCACATCTTGCGCAGCTCCAGCGACACAAGGCGCTGAAGCTTGGTCCTTAACTAGCTTGACCACTGTTTTTCTTTTTCTCCACCCTCTCCACTCTTATTCTGAAGTCCTCGGGCCTTCTAGGAGCTGAAGTGCTCAGAAGATGAACATTATGGTAATTGGTAATTGTACAAGCACTTTGCAAACATCAAGTGCTTCATAAGTTGAAATGATACTAAATTCAGTGACAGGTTTATAGTCCTGTAGGCCGCACACTCACTATGCAGATACAGAGAATTTTATTACATTTTTGTTATTTTTAAATTCTAGCTGCTTTCTCACCAGGGTCAGGCTTGTGATGAGTATACAAGTCTCCTCTCCATCTTCAGACATATCTTGTTGAAAATCCTTTCTGGGTTCTTCGGCTCTCACAAATCTCACTCTTTGAAGATACCCTGCTGTAACATGGCCCCCCGAGAGAATCCCTACCTTTGACCTTCCTGCAAGAAGGAGCTGATGTCTTCTGGTCAAGGCCCTTCCTTCCTGGCCCAGCCTTGTCAGAACTGTTTGTGTTCCTGATAGGAACTGGCTTAAATCCCTAGTGAACTATCCTGTCTTTGCTAACCCAGGCTGTTGCAAACCTCTAAAACAGTTGAAGAGCTAGAAGACACAGATCAGATTGCAGTCAGGATTTTATGTGCTGTTACCTAGGACTCATTAGTGGTCCTCAAAAATGAATTTAGTAGGTCCCTAGCCAAAAGGTTTTTAATACATGAAAGTACATCATGCAATTAGAAATGATGTTATTGGTAATGCTTGTTTCAGCCTGTGCAAGTGTGTGCATGGCTGTGATTAAAGCATGGTGTTTCTGGAATGGTCATGATCAACAGCTATTTAAAAGCTTGATCTCTGTTGGTATCATGTCTGTCATTATTACCAGGAACTCTCTGGCTTTCCTCCCTGATTGCTTTAAGTGGTCAGCAAGTTAAACAAATTGCTGTAAGAACCCAGAGGCGTGCCCTTGGCTTTTATTTTGGAAGAGTGCAGAATTAGTGTATTCGAACTTGACTTTGAGATGGTCCCTTGTCTACAGAACCTTGAGCTTCAGTCCCACTCTGAGCCACTATTTTTATTTATTTTTTTTGAGCCGCTATTTTTAAATCCCTTATATGCGTACAATTATATATACCCTGCAGATAAACTGTAACACCCAAATGGAATGAGTAAGCAAAAACTAACAAGTGTCAAGCAAAGAGCAGGCACAGTTACTGCTTTCAGGAAAAACAAAGGTCACAGGGCAGAGAAGGCAATGAGGCATTGTATGTCTTGGGGAAGGTGCGGACCACAGCCTGGCACATTTGTATTAGAGGAAGGGAGGCCGAAAAGCCCTGTTGTGAGTGTCAGGGGATGCTGTCTCGTGTGCTGCAGGAGAAGCTGAAGAATCAGGTGGTTTGTAGACACAGGAGTGACAGAGGTTCCTTTCAGAAGATGGATCTAACAGCATTGATTAGAGAGAAGTCACAGCGCTCTGAATTATGTGGTTACAACGGGAATGGAAAGAAAAGCGACAAGTGCTGGAAAACACTGCCTGAGCCCACAGAATTAGACGCATCCACAGTGGGGACCTCACAGCTGCAGAGAGAAAGGGCCAGGCTGTAATGAAGTGGGGGCCAGGTGACCCACCCTCATTGTCCAGCCCTGGTGATGAAGAAGTAGATTAAGGCAGTCACGGGGGACAGAATGCTGCTGTGGGAGAGAACTAGAAAGCTGATCAAGCCACTCTGCAGACTCCTGTTTCCTGAGCCTGCTCAATTCTCATGCTGAGAATGTCTGGGAAGGAGGAAGTGGGGGAAAGCCGCTTGCCTGGTCTTGCCTCACAGATGGGGTCCTCTAGACCTCTGAGTGAACTTGCTTTTTTTCTTAGAGCTGCTCTCTCACAGAGGAATGCTCCAAAATCGGTATCCTACTCGAAAAGAGGCAGAACATTTATTTTAGTGTTTTTGCTAATTTGGTCTCATCAGCTTGTCTTCTGTCTGAAGACATCACTTGAATTCACCTCAGGCTAACTTGTGTTATGAACAGGCGCATCTGTACCACATCCTACCAAGCCATGTTCAGACTCGTTAGCCTGGGGCCGCACAGAGCATGAGTCAGGCAGCTCAGTTTAAGGCATTGTGACTTCCTAGCTATGTGATGTAGAGCAAACTACTTAAACCTTAATGATCTGAACCTTGATGTATAAAATGAGGATGATGATGATGTCCATATCTACTTTGTGGGATGTGGGTGAGATTCCTGTTATTGTAATCAGCATACATAACAAAGGCTTTAGAAAAAAGTGGGCCTTCAATAAAGAGGATGACCATGTTATTACTCACTCAAGAGCATGAACTGACCTCCACCCCCCTCCCCTATAATCACAGGCAGGCTTTCCCTATTTCCATGGACAAGGCTTAGCTAGGTTCTACCTAAGGAGAGGCACTGCCAAGGCTGGCCTGCCCAAACCCACCCTGCAGGGTCAAAGTGTTCTCACCACCCTTCTGTTCTCCTGGCAACAGAAACCCAGCTACAGCATCTTCCACCAAAATAACTTGCTTCCAACTCAGCAAAGTTCAGAAATGCCAAGTGTCTTTCGCTGAGAATAAACAGCTGGAGCTGAGTCTACTGTGTGCTCCGGTCTTCTAGATCTCAGGGCAGAGTGTTGGGGGTTGGGGCAGAATGGCTTGGCTGCAGGCGACAAAGATCTGTGGCAACTGGCTTCATCCTGCCTCACTACCACAGGGAGGATACATTCTGTCTGTTGCTGAAATCGAAGGGTCGATTTTCAGTCTCAACTGTAACTGAAAGCATTATATGCACAGCTGCTTTGATTCATATGAATAAAGTTTCCATTGTAAGCAGAGTGGGGCATTCTCCAAATAACCAAAACTCATATTCAAAGAACAGAGGTAGCCAGCAGCAAGATAAGAAGTCTCAAAAAGACAAAAAAAAAAAGTAAGAAGCCAAGGGACCTGGCTCCCCCTCCCCCCCCACAGCAGGCTGGGCTGGCTAGTCCAGTTTCTTCATTTAGAAGCAAAAAGAAAATTTTCATAAAGACAAAAAGAAAGAAAGAAAGAAAGAAAGAAAGAAAGAAAGAAAGAAAGAAAGAAAGAAAGAAAGAAAGAAAGAAAGAAAGAAAGGAAAGAAAAGGAAAGGAAAACTTCTTGCTGTCTAACCACCAAAGCAACTGTCCTAACCCAAAGCAGTGCACATGCATGTTCAGGATCCCCCCCCCCGAGTCTTGAGAACCCACATTTTCTCAGGGCCTTCTCCATGGTTTCAGAACATTTGGAAGTAAGAGCTGGTTTTGCACATTTTCATCCAAAACCATATTGCACAACAGGAGTGCAATATTAGCCAGGCAAAAGCTACTTTTATCAAAAGGAATGAATGTTTTCCCAAGGTTTTATGTAAAGAAAGAAGAAAGACTCTGGGCTCTGTTATATGGGTGCAGTTGTCACATTTTCATTCTTACAACCTCAACAGAATGCAGCACCTCAGTGTGATGACGTGTAGTAAATGAAGGCACTTTCTTAAGTTACCAGGAAGTTAATAATTGACATATTAACTTGCAGTGATACAGTCACAGGAAGCATGCATGAATCTGAAAGGAATAAATGGCATAAACTCTAACATGTGCCATAAATAGCTGTTTAATTTCAGAGACAGTTCCCAACATGACCTGCTTCTCCTCTTCTTTCTCATAGAAACAAGGAAGCAATCTTAACTCATTCCTGACAAGTCACGAACTCATCTACTCTGAGGCTCTTTAAATTGTCACCTTACAAAATGTTTTTATCAGAATTGCATCCCATTCATCGTTGAGCTTTGGAATAATCTTCTCAAGGCAGAGTTAAAAAGGGCTGTTCACTCATAGATTATCTACCATAGACACAAACAGGTTAGCTGCGCATTCGAGAGGGCAAGTGACAGTGCTGGCGGCCTGTCTGTCACGGCACAGAGCTGGAACATTTCTTACTTCTTAAAGGGGGATAAGCTGAGGCTCAACAAAGCTAAGACTAAAATCCAAGGCCTGGGTCTCTCTTACTGAGGGACCGGCTCCCTGTCCTTTGTTCTGTAAGCCTGGACCTCAGATATACAGTTTCCATTGGATTTATGATTTAACCAAAAATGGTTGGACTTTCTTATGATAAATACTCTTTGAGGAATTATAATTTAATTTGCATTTCTTCTACTATCTGTCTCCTTTGAATAATCATCTTGGCTCCCTTTTTCTTCTTTTCTATCACTCAAAAAAAAAGAAAGAGAAAGAAAGAGAGAGAGAGAAAGAAAGAAAGAAAGAAAGAAAGAAAGAAAGAAAGAAAGAAAGAAAGAAAGAAAGAAAGAAAGAAAGAAAGGAAAGAAAGAAACCTGTGCCAGCTTCTTTCATACCTCCTATCTGATTAAGCCAAGCACAGAGGCATTTCCGCATACCACCCTCAGGACTGGGCACCCAGGCCAGTGTAAACCACTGGGCCAGTGCACAGCCATATTCAAGCATCAAAAACAGCCTGGTGTTCCCTGCAGGCAATTGGAGCCTTCCTAGCACACGCCCAGCACGTGAGGGCTTTCCTGACACTGCTTCAGGTTCAGGCTTATGAAGTTAGATTATTTCTTGTTTATTTGAGGTTTTAGGTTGGGGGGGGGGGACAAAAAAGTCCCCTTCTTTCATTGGCTTCTCTGAAGCAAATGGCTGTTTTCTTTCGTAGAAAACCCCCAAAAGTTAGACTTCCTTTTAGCCGTGATGTTATTTATTATCTGGTGAAGGAAACTGATGAGTCAGCAGCAAGCCTTTGTAAAGCCTGACTGTAAATGATTTCATTACTATTTTCCTCTTGTTTCTACCTAAATGTTTCGTTTCTTTCCTGCTTCGTTTTTACTAAGTAATAATATTGAAGGGCCTCAGAGTACAGAAGAAGAAATGGCACTCCCTAATGAGTCAAGTGTATGTTTTTGCAATCAGCTTTCTCAAGGAAAGCTCAGCTTCCATTTCACCAGAATGATAGAAAAATTAGATAAGATTCCTGTTAGAGTGAAAGTTTGGTTCCTCTACTTTCTTCTTAGCTGGAGAGTGATTCTTTGTGCATAACATAGCCACATAAGAAAAAAAACAAAACAAAAAAACAAAGAAACAACAACTTGCCACAGTCGGTCCTCTCCTCTCCCTCCAAGGTCCTGGTGATCAAACTCAGCTTATTAGGCCTGGTTGTCTTTATTGGCTGAGCCATGTCACTGGCCCTGGCTTATCTTTCTTTGCCCATTAAATACTGGTGTTGCTGGGTGCAGTGGTGCAGGCCTCTAATCCCAGGACTTGGGAGGTAGAGGGAAGTAGTGAGTCTTTGTAAGGTTGAAGGCTGTCTGGTTTATTTAGCAAGTTTCCAGGCCAGCTGGAGCTACAGGGAGACCTTGTCTCAAAAAGACAAAAACAAACAGAGAAACAAAAGACGACGATGTTAAGGTCCTGTTAAGGACCTCTTCTCCTGTTACTAAGTTCTCTATCCTTGGGTGATTCTGTTCTATTCTTGGATTAAAACAACATGTAGAAAAAGGTGATTCTCAGAGCAGAAAACTGTGCTAGAGGCCATTCACGTGGTCCCAGCACTTGTGAGGCAAAGGCAGGTGGATCTCTGCGAGATCAAGCCCACAAAGGTCTACGTAGTGAGCTCTAGGCTGTCCGAGGGAGATCCTGCCTCAAAACAAATGAACAAAAAATTAATGGACCCACTGAGAGAAAGATGCAGGACAGTTATGGCAGAATGCATGATCTGGGATGGGGTGGGGTGGGGTGGGGGGGGAAGGGAAATAAGCCTGAACTGAATTGGAAAAAATGTATGAAATGCACAAAGCATCAATAAAAACTAATTAAAAAAAAATTAATGGACAATTTCTTTGCCAGAGGCAACTTCAAGACAACACAACCTTGAGTCTATTGCCCCCAGGGTATGTACAGAAAAAGAGGATATAGTCGTCAAGGAGATTAGCGCTGTGAAGGAAAAGCCTCCTACTGTGCTTTGGACTCTGGGAGGGCAAGACCCCACCCTGAAAGGTTTCTAACTTGTGAAAGAAAATCTAAGGAGTTTTCTGCTTCAAGGCAGCCCACCAAGGGGCACCAGGCAATATGTGACAGGGTCAAAGTCCCTGTGAGGAGGACCTTAGAGGCCCCCATGTGAAGGAAGCTGGAGAGTGAAGTCTAGGTTGCAATGGCTACCCAAGATGTTGGAAATGAGAGAGCCATGAGACTGTGCCAAGGAGAGCTCCACGAAGGGAATGGAACCATGAGACTGTGCCAAGGAGAGCTCCATGCAGGGAATAGAACCATGAGACTGTGCCAAGGAGAGCTCCATGAAGGGAATGGAACCATGAGACTGCGCCAAGGAGAGCTCCATGCAGGGAATGGAACCATGAGACTGCGCCAAGGAGAGCTCCACAAAGGGAATGGAACCATGAGACTGCGCCAAGGAGAGCTCCACAAAGGGAATGGAACCATGAGACTGCGCCAAGGAGAGCTCCATGAAGGGAGTGGAACCATGAGACTGTGCTAAGGAGAGCTCCATGCAGGGAATGGAACCATGAGACTGCGCCAAGGAGAGCTCCATGAAGGGAGTGGAGCCATGAGACTGCGCCAAGGAGAGCTCCATGAAGGGAGTGGAGCCATGAGACTGCGCCAAGGAGAGCTCCATGCAGGGAATGGAACCATGAGACTGTGCCAAGGAGAGCTCCACAAAGGGAATGGAACCATGAGACTGCGCCAAGGAGAGCTCCACGAAGGGAATGGAACCATGAGACTGCGCCAAGGAGAGCTCCACGAAGGGAATGGAACCATGAGACTGTGCCAAGGAGAGCTCCATGCAGGGAATGGTACCATGAGACTGCGACAAGGAGAGCTCCATGAAGGGAGTGGAACGATGAGACTCCGCCAAGGAGAGCTCCATGAAGGGAATGGAACCATGAGACTGTGCCAAGGAGAGCTCCATGAAGGGAATGGAGCCATGAGACTGTGCCGAGGAGAGCTCCATGAAAGGAATGGAACCATGAGACTGTGCCAAGGAGAGCTCCACGAAGGGAGTGGAGCCATGAGACTGCGCCGAGGAGAGCTCCATGCAGGGAATGGAACCATGAGACTCCGCCAAGGAGAGCTCCATGAAGGGAGTGGAGCCATGAGACTGCGCCAAGGAGAGTTCCATGCAGGGAATGGAACCATGAGACTGCGCCAAGGAGAGCTCCATGAAGGGAGTGGAGCCATGAGACTCTGCCAAGGAGAGCTCCATGAAGGGAATGGAACCATGAGACTGCGACAAGGAGAGCTCCATGAAAGGAATGGAGCCATGAGACTGCGCCGAGGAGAGCTCCATGCAGGGAATGGAACCATGAGACTCCGCCAAGGAGAGCTCCATGAAGGGAGTGGAGCCATGAGACTGCGCCAAGGAGAGTTCCATGCAGGGAATGGAACCATGAGACTGCGCCAAGGAGAGCTCCATGAAGGGAGTGGAGCCATGAGACTCTGCCAAGGAGAGCTCCATGAAGGGAATGGAACCATGAGACTGCGACAAGGAGAGCTCCATGAAAGGAATGGAACCATGAGACTGTGCTAAGGAGAGCTCCATGAAAGGAATGGAGCCATGAGACTGCGCCGAGGAGAGCTCCATGCAGGGAATGGTACCATGAGACTGTGCCAAGGAGAACTCCATGAAAGGAATGGAACCATGAGACTGTGCCAAGGAGAGCTCCACAAAGGGAGTGGAGCCATGAGACTGCGCCGAGGAGAGCTCCATGCAGGGAATGGAACCATGAGACTGCGCCAAGGAGAGCTCCATGCAGGGAATGGAATCATGAGACTCCGCCAAGGAGAGCTCCATGAAGGGAATGGAGACATGAGACTGTGCCAAGGAGAGCTCCACAAAGGGAATGGAACCATGAGACTGCGCCAAGGAGAGCTCCATGAAGGGAATGGAACCATGAGACTCAGCCAAGGAGAGCTCCATGCAGGGAATGGAACCATGAGACTGCACCAAGGAGAGCTCCACGAAGGGAGTGGAATCAGCCCAAGAGAGAAAGATGTGCAGGCTCCAGGCTGGAGAGCCTGCACCATCTAAGCCCTTTGAAGCTGAAGCTCCAGAAGGCAGATGGGGCTGGAGGATCCGGTGCTTGCTCTGCTGAGTTTCAGACTTGCTCTGATTCAGTCTTCCTTCATCATGCCTCCTTTCCTCCTTTTTGGACCGATTATGTATATTTTATACCTTTGTGTGTTGAAGTATGTAACTTGCTTTTCATTTTTACAGGGTCACAGTTAAGAGGTTGCCTTGAGTCTTAGGGTTAGAGACTTTGGATTTGGGACGTTTGAACACTGTTGAGATTGTTAAAGACTATGGAGACCCTTGAAGTTGGACTAAATGTGTATCCCAGTGTGAGATCCCATGAGCCTATGGGGACCAAGGAGCTCGATGAATGGGTTTAAATGAGAACCGGCCCCCCATCAAATGAACACATGGTTCCCAGTTGGTGCTGCTATTTAGGGAGGTTATGGAGCTGTTGGGAGGTACAGCCTTGCTGGAGAAAGTGTAGCCTTTGAGGGTTTTTAGCCTCATCCTACTTCCTGTTCTCTCTCTGTGCTTCTTCTGTGTGTGTGTGTGTGTGTGTGTATGTGTGTGTGTGTGTGTTTATAGATGAAACTGTAACAAGCACACTGTGTTTTCACCCCCATTACAGACATTAGTCCTCTGAAACTGTCTTAAGTTTCCTTTTGTCCTGGTAATAGTGTTATGCCCAGATCACTAGAACCCCCAAAAGACCACCAGAACACACAGCTCCAATGTAAGTGCAAAGAGTCTTTAATTCAAGCTGAGCTTGGACCACCACCCTCCTGACAGCAGGCTGGGAGAAGCGGTCCTACAGCTGGGGGGGGGGTCTTTTAAAAGGAAAAATTGCAAACGGGGAATTTTCCAGTTTTGGCATTTTGTTATTGATTCATAGGGACTGAGGAAGCATGATTTTTAGATTGATAGGTCGGGCCACCTGGTGGCTTTGGTGGCGCCATGGGGTGGGGGAGATTCTACTCACTGAGTACATCCTGGTGGAAGAGCAAACATGTTTAACCAGTGGTCTTTCCCTGTTAGTTATTTTCAACAAACAACCTTTGGTCCTTCCCTGTTAGCTATTGAGATATTCTGTGGTTTGTCCTGGAATCTGAAGATGGAGGCTGTTTCTCAGATGGTGTATTTCCACAAAATAGAAAAATGGAGTCTATCTTGTTCCCTTATAACTGGTCCCTCTTTCCAACAGAAAAGTAACCAAGGCACAGGTGTCTTTCTCTACCAAGCCCTCACCACCTGTATTAGTCACTTTTCTGTTGCTATGATAAAGCACCATGACCAAGGAACTTATAAAAGGAAGAGTTTATTTGAGTTTACGATTGAGGTTTCCAGGCAATTAGAGTCCATTGTGGCGGGAGGCATGGTGGCCAGGGCTGGAGCAGGAAGCCGAGGGTCACATCTCACAATGAGCACAGGAAGCAGAGAGAGCGACTGGAGACCGCAAAGCTTGTTAAACTCACTAAGCTTGTCCCCAATAACATACTTCCACTAGCATGGCCACACCTTCTAAGACCTCCAAGAACAGTGCCACCAACTGGAGACAAAATGTCTGAATACTTACGGCCTATGGGGGACACTCATTCAAACCGCCACACCACTTCAGGGCAGCTCACTTGACATTTCATTTGTATGCCTCAGGGACACATCTCAGGCACTCAGAGTCCTCCCCACACTCAGGCTCCACTCTCCCTTCCATCCTGATATTAAACAGGAAGTTCCAGAGTTTTCTGGATTCACTTCCTCTCTCCAGCTATTATGCAAATTATCTTTCACTGTTAATGCCTTCAGAAGTTAAACTCATGATAAATACTTCAGAATGTTATCCTTTTTATTGTTGCCTAATTGATTTTTATTTTAAAGCCTACACAGTATGCTCCCCCCCACACACACACATGCACTCACACATACTAAAACAAGAAAGAATTATGACATGACATAAGTAAAGACCAGGCAGTTTTTGAAAAAACAAAAAGTCACATGTCAGGAAATGCTTTGTTTTTTCATGGAGGACATTAGCAGTGGCACCAGGCTTCTAGCCTCCTCAAGGTCAGAGTCACTGAATTACACAGAGATGAGACACACAAAGGACTCCAATCTGCATCAAGAATTTCAAACAGTCTAAATCGATTAATGTTCCACCTTCATAGATACATATATTCCTTATATTTGGTAGGATTATAAAGGAATTTTAAGGTTAATGTGCTGGTCATTAAATCTTATAAATGAACATGTTCACACTAGATTTCTCAAAAGATCTATAATGTGGTCTATAAAATAGATACCTCCTAATAGACTTTAAAATATGATCTTTCATTCTAAGTAGATAGTACTGCACAGCTAGAATAAATATTTTAACCCTTTTCTCTTTTCGTCTTGACTGTTTGTACACTCATAAAGATAAACACATTCTTCCACACAACCTCATGAGAATAAAAAAATAAATGCATCCGGATTTTCAATTGTTTGGGAAAATAAATAAACTCTTGTACTCATATTGAACTCTCAGTATTCATAGGCACTTTCCCAAATAATATGCTTCCCTCTGCCAATGTACAAAACACTCCTTCAGTAAATAAAAGGCAGGGCTAATTATTAACCTGAATAACAGATAATGTCAGAGAAAATTGGCATAAATTATATCAATATATTGTGTAAGTGAATCTATCCATTTAATGAAGGCAATTTGCATGATTCTTCTCCCTGCAGTTCTTTTTTATAAGTAATCCTTCATTTAAATAGTCTCCAACACAAAAAACTAGAATCATAATTATTTTGGAAGTTTTGTGGGTCTCTGAAGCAAGCCATTCTTCCAGTCATGACTTGCAAGCTGGTCCAGCCATTAAGCTCTCTGTCTGACTCTAAACTTAGACAAAATATTGTGCAGGTAGTGAGGTAAGTGCTCAAATCTCAGATCCTAGACGGAAATTATTTGTATTGAAGCTCCTGGGTCCTAGAACCATAGGTCCTAGGAAGCAGTGTGGGGAAATACCACAAATGAAAACTGTTAGGTTCATTTCGAGGGGAGACCCTGGCCATGCAGAAAGATTCAGGACTCCATTAAAGATAACTCAGTTTTATTTTAGAGCACAGCGGTCTGGCATCTCTGTCTTGGGAGCATGAGAGCCAGACAGCACGTGGCTGCTTTGGCAGACTCTTAAGGGAAAAGTAGGAATAGGGTGTGTGGGCGCTTAGAGGGAAGAGGATATAGAGTGTGGGCTCTCTGGAGAAGTAGGCAATAGGGCATGGCTGCCTTGTGGTATCAGGGCTTCTCTCTCTCACAGAGGCCAAGCAAAGTTACAGTTGACCACCCCCTGTCCCCAGAACTGTAGGATGGTGGTCAAGGGTGAACACTTCTTGGAGAGGGTTCCAGGTCTGTAGGAAGCTTTCTTTGTAATGAGCAGGTACAACGCTGCCCTGCTAAGGGAAGGGGAACACAGTAACTGCCAGCGCCCACTGTAGGGAACTGGCCTCTTGATGCAGAAACCAGCCAGCTACTTTCATAGCCCGACCTGAGAGGCACCTCCACCTCAGGCCCCTAGCCTGGGACAACGGAACGTTTCCCACTCTTGGCCGTGATTTCCCATCTGCCCAGAGACTGCTGGACCCTGGACAGGAATTTCAGGCTGATGGCTGATGGCCGATCTTCAGCCTATGTCCACTCACAACTCATGTCAACACACCAGCTATCCAGGTTGGTGGACCAAGAACCCCTTTCCAACCCACTGGCCACCTGAACAAAATGCAGGCCTGCTTTGGCCTGTATACACACAAAAATAATGATGGCCAGGAATTCTGTAATGATGGTAATGGAGAATTAGGATTTATTGCCTGCTACACCTTGCCTTTATAAGCAAAATGACATCTGATCCCAGAGCCAATCACAGGCCCCACAATTCCATGCCACTACACACTGCTACCCCACCCAGCATCACGCACCCAGGCCACCTTGTCTGCTTCCTCTTGGGGCGGGGTCAGAGAAATCCCCTGACTCCCATCCACGTGGTACCCTGAGGAGTGCTAGCTGAGAACTAGCACCCAATTCAAACTGGATCTTCCCACACAGGTCCAAGTTGACTTTGGTCTTACAGAAACAAATATTCTGTTCAGGGAGCACACAAAAAGCAGTACTTCCTTTTTGAGGTAGCAACAGATTGCCTTTGACACCATCGGAAGAGTCCAAGGCAGACAGGTCAGCCTCCAAAGAACATTTCATCCATCTTGCAGGGACCTTAGTAGAGACTCCTTTCTCTCTAGTGTTCTCTTGCTGCATGCAAGGCCACATTATGAAGCCATGTCATTGATTCCACTGACTCCTACTTGTGGCAGTTCCCTCCTAGCCATTCAATATTACTTTTTACCCTCTTTACATCTTGGTGGAACATCTTATTCTGAGAACTGACTTACTCTCCCTTCCGTTCCCACACTTTGCTCAAAAAAAGGAAAAGAACTTTAAAAAGAATGCCCTCCCGCTTCTGCCAGCCCCCCAAAGAAAAATCAAAAGGAATTTAGCATTTCCTGTCACACACATGCTCATGTGCTTTGTTATGGTTGTGTGAGCACACACAATTAGCCGCCTGAACAATACAGGCAGAGAAAAATATCTATAATCTCTCGCCGTATTAAATCTATGGGATACACAACATAGCTGAAACACCTATTAAGGTCAGAAACCCTTCCCTTCCTCTGGGTGTCTAAACTGCCCATATCAGTCATTTTAGTGAATAAAGAAATAAAGATTAGAAAATAATATAACTGCAGATTTGAGAGGCTGTAAAAGTGCTGGTGCTGTAGATAGTAATGATCTTATGTTATTATAGAGATTTTTTACATTACTACTATTTGAGGGTTATATTACCTACCACTGAGGATTGCCTAGACAGTCTGCTCACAGACAGATGAGGCAGGAAGGAGTAAGAACACACTTACTCTATGTGTGTGTTGTAATCACATGCATGTAGTCAGCCATGTCTGACTCAGCTTCCACGCATTCTAGACATGCTCTCTAAGTAGGAATCTTTGCATTTTCAGTTTTCTCCATCCTTTGGAATAAGGTAATGCTTTCCAGTTGCCCCTGGGATGTGAGTCTTTAAACACTGCTTGATTTTAATAACTTGCTCAGGTTCATCTTGAAAAGCCTGGTTATTGGTAGCCGTTTGGCTGGGAAGGTTATCGGTTGTGGAGGCTGCTCTGGTTGCTACAAAGATGGAGGCACTGAGGGAGGTGCTTTAAGGCTATGGGAATCAAATAGTAACAAAGCAATGCGCTTTGTAAGGCTCGTCAGGAGGAATCTTCCAGCTTCGTAAATTCTGGACCAGGACCATAACAAAGCAGATATTCTGGTGTTTTTTTCCATAGAAAGACCTCTGAGGAGACCCAACCAGTACCTTCTGAGTGTTCAGCAGAGTAAAAGGATGAATCCTACAACTACAGTTTCCCCCCTTTACCTTCTCTTCCTCCTGGGTGCCTCAGAGCTGGATCGTGCACACATGGTACAGTGTTGCCATACCTCCAGATTCCCAGGAACCAACAGAACTCCGGCTTTTAAGGCCTCTTCAGTATATGATCCTTTTTAAGGGCCCCGTGCATATTTTATATTCATGAGTTTGTATTATTTTTGTTAAGAGAAAATCCATAAATTGGGTAGTCTTCAAGCCCTAGTATATTCCTGCCCATGTAAATAAATGTTATAAAAATAAATATATGGTCTTATAATAATATTAATTCTTGGGGCTGGAGAGGTAGCCTAGCGGTTAAGAGCACCGACTGCTCTTGCAGGACCCGGGTTTGATTCCCAGCACCCACTGTCTTTAACTCCAGTACCAGGGGAATCCAACACCCTCTTCTGACCTCCATGGCATTGCACAACACAGGCGCACAAACCTACATGCAGACAGTACATTCATACACATAAAAAATAAATAAAAAATAAGAAATAATATTATTAATTCTTATAGTAAATCACTATTGTAAAAGATTTCAGTCCCTGTGCCAATTAGCATAATTTTTTTTTGCATTTGCTTGTTGGAGCAGTTTCAATAAATGAATATATTTTCGGTTTGTTTGAGCAAGTTTCAAAATTCTCTAATTTTCATCTCTTTCCAGTCATTTCACACAGCTTTCCCTACTTATGACCCGAAGGCAAGAACGTACCACCTTCTGGAATATGTATTTCAATTCATGGATGGACAATAATAATTGTTGCTGTGTGTCTTCCAATACCTTTCATTCTTCTTCCACTAAAATATGCATTTTTCAACTGTGACATAGTGAATCTTCTGCCCTCCTTTGCAACCCAAGCTACTGAATTATTATTATTTTTTATAGAAATCCCACAGAAGATGGAGGCATGAGAAGCCCCCAAACTGATCTGATCTCAAGGGGACATTCTTAAGACTGAAAGTTCAGGAGAGCTAAGCATCCTTAAGCCCACTGCTCCAAAGAGCATGCGCTACAGAAGCAGTAAAGAACAGAGAAAAAAGATTCTAATTAAAGAAAATTGCCTACCAATCAGACCAAATTAATGCTACTCTGAAACACCCTCAGAGAACAGAATTTATTATATTTGCTGGAAGTACCAAAGGTATTTGGACAGACTTTCAGCCTAAAGGATAATGAGAGAGACAGTCTTCAGGTTTTTGTTAAGGATTTCTTAAAGAAATTTCTTAGAAGTAAGTGGCCTTTTCAGCTTTAATTATGATGCTGCTACCAGCAACAGTGCTTAAGTTTGGAGGAGTCTAACTGCCTAAAATATGGCTAAATGAAGAACGTCATTCTAGTTGATGACTGACAAATTTCAGTACGTTCCCAGTCTCTCTTCTTTGCATTCCTCAGGCCAACCCATTTATACCATCATCTTAGAAAGAGCAACTGAAAGGCATCTGGTGATGGTTCGAGGCCTGAAGAGAACTGGACTGACTGCACACAGACCTGAGCAGAAGGGCTTTTCTGAGTCAGTCCTGAATACCGACAGCTGGCAGCCGATGAATGTGAATCGCATGGGAGAAACGGTGGGGAGTAACCAGCCCTCTCCGGTGGAAACCCTGAAGATGCAGAGAGGCCTGGGAAGCTGCCAGGACCCAGTGGGCACCTCTGCAAGTCTATTCAGGACTCCTCCAGCCACAGTGGGACTGCCATGGAGAACCATCTGGTTTCCATTGAGAAATTCCAAGCATTCATTAATACCTGTTTCCTCCACATTATAGCCTGCAGGCCTACTACTGTGCCTGGCCACGGCAGGTGCACCAGAAATATCTAGCTAATGTTTAATCAGCAGGGCATCAGAAGAGTCCTTCAGCTAAATACTGGCAAAAAAAAAAAAAAAAAAAAACACTGAGAAATTTCGAGAAGCGTTCTATATTTCAGGCTGGTAGTGGCAATCTCTTTCCATTATTTATTTATTTGCTTTTCCCTTAACTTCTTTGGCTTGGCCTGGTTGTGTAGAATCTGGAGCCTAGGACTGTATTAGGCCAGTCAAGCATGAAATTATAGTTTGTTGGCTGATGGCAATGCACAAGGATGCACAAAGACTAAGCATGATCCAAAGGTAGTAAGGGCTTTCAATACGGATTTCCAAGTCACTTATTATTCTGTTTACAGTGTCACAATGCAAAAACTTTGCATGCTGTATCCTCAGCGCATTGGAGATTTCACCTGTGTTAGTCTTTGATTCCATTGCTTGTTTTCCATGTCTGTCAATGCCCTTGTGGAAGCTGTAATCGTGCATGGCACACCCCACCTTTCAGGCAGCACCATCCTTTCCAGAGCCCACTGTCACTGTCAGAATGGTTTTAAAAATTAGAAGAGAACAGTGACTTGAGCAACAGTTGTTAGCATTAACTAGAAGACCAGAACTGAACACAGTGGAGCTCAGCCTTGCAACAGGAAAGGAAGCCCACAGCGGGTGTGTGAGAACCTGGGAGAACACCTCTGCAGTCTGATTTCAGTGACTATTGTTAAAGGAGTGATGTATGTTTTTAAATGACATGCAATATAACATGATTGAAGGCCTCAAGAACATTAGAGAAAAGGGATCTAGAGAGTATTTTGTTCATGTTGAGAGGCAAAGTGGATGTCAGTGTGGAAGGGGACCGTGATGTAAAGAGAGGCAGAAAGGAAAAGGATTGCATTGCTTTCCACGCAATGAGAAATGAGCAGCCTGCAAACTCAAGCAGAGGAGACCCCTCAGCCCAGCCCCGAGCTGCTGCTGGGCGCTAGTGAGCTGGAAGCTGCATCTCTTCCTTCTAACCTCTCACCTCACTAGCAATTAATTATGAAAGGATGACAGAAAATGCATGCACACTAGCAGGGAAGCCTGCCTGAGGGCCACTATCCAAGGAGCCAGTGAGGAGCTTCTACTCCGGGAGGGAGTTCCAATGAGGAGATTGTGAGCTAGAGCAAGGAAGAATTCCAGGGAATGCTCAAATAATTACCGGTGGTGACTTAGAGGTAGTGACGTAAGCAAAACAGGACAGCATGCCTCGAGCTGCCAATGGACAGGGTGCCTTGTTGGGAGGTGCAATAAGATGGAAGGGCCCAGCTGTCTCCATCATCCATTGACTATAATTCACTAGTAAGCCAGCAAAGCTCAATAGAGAACAGAAGCAGACAGAGTCTCAGTTAGCGGGAATTATTCCAGGCTGTAAGCTCATTATGGTGAGACATTTTGAGAAGTGAATTTAATGGGTCTAACCCCTGACTCGCTTGAGTGATTTGGGCAAGTTGTGTTTTCACACCTCTGGTTTCAAAATGGGAGCACTGCGCTGTTATAATTCACATGTGCTGGGACCATACCACACTCTTGGCCATTTCCACAACTTCAATGTACTGTTCTCAGGCTGCTCCGGGCTGTTTGGGGGGGGGTTGGGTTTTGGTGGTGGTGGTGGTGATCTCTCTCTCTCTCTCTCTCTCTCTCTCTCTCTCTCTCTCTCATTACGTCGGGTCTCACCTATGTAGACCAGGCCACAAACACACAGAGCTCCACATGCCTCTTCCTCTCAAGCACTGGGATTAAAGGCCTGTGCCACCATGCTGAGCTTGCAAGCTGTTTTTAACATTAAGATGATCAAGCTCTAGCCATTCTGACTCTTTTCCTCTCTCTATCCAGCAGCTCTAGGGACTGGGTTCCACCAGATGCTTTGTTATTTTAAATGAATTATTTTTAGGCGTATGTCCCAAGGTCTGTGCATCGGTTTAAATTCCAAACCCTGGGGTCAGGCTGTCTAGGGCCAGGGCCCAGAGGTCTGAACGCTTAGCCAGCACTCTGGGGGATTTGCTATAACGAATCAACCAGAGGCCCAAGAAAAATCCAATCCCTGGGAATAAACACGTTCAGGCAGATCTGCAGGCTTTGTGGATGATCAGGCAAAGAGAGTGGTTTCTAAAAGTGGGCATCCTATCGGGTGTGAGCTTACTGCGAACTTACTGTTCTCTGAGGATCAGACTAAGCTTGTTTCTTTGAATAAACGTCTAATCAAGTCCTTCACCTGTTGTTTTCGTCCATTATTATTTTTGAGGTAGGGTCTCCCTGTATTCCCAGCTGGGCTGGAACTCACTATGTAGAGAGATCTCCCTGCCTCTGCTCCTGAATGCTGGAGTTAAAGGTGCGTATCACCATGCTTGCCTCTGTTGTCAATTTCTACAGTTTTTTTGTATATTCTGAATATTAACTCTTATCAAGAAAACATCAGCTTTGTTTAATCTTGAAACTTAGTTTCTGTCTTACACATGAAGCTACTTGTAAAGTTTTCTGAAATGCTCTACATAATCTTTTGTGGTCTTCACAAATCTTTACAGTTCAGGGTTTCTGGTATGAATTAGTTGATAGATGCAGTTACAATGCTCTGGTGCCCCAAAGATATTTTTGACTTCTACAGAAAATGTCAATAAATTACCAAGTCATTTATCTATGAACTTTGTACACGTTGCTGCATTTATTCACATAATAATGTTATAAGGTTGGTGTTGCAACTACCCATCCTACAGAAAATAACATTGAGGCTTGAAGTCACAAAGCAAGCTAAGGAGCAAAGCAGGTCATGAACTGAAATATTTCTCACTCCCTGTGACGAAGACCAATCCCTGCACTGCAGAGCACAGCCGTAGTTTGGCTCTCCACTTCCTTGCAGTGTCTGGTACTTTTTGGCATGTCAGTGTTGAACCACCCTTGGCTAAAGGTTTTTAAAGCCTAGTAACCAGAATGGGCAATTCAGAAATCCCATCTTTACCCCAGTTGTCTGCTGGCTGTGGTGAGGGGGTCTGTGAATGGACCTAGACCTCTCCTGAGAGTCAGAGTCATGGTCTTTATAACAGCTCTTTTCTGCTATGTTCATGTCACTTTTTGAAGACATGTAGAGGATCAAAACTGAATCTTCAGATAATCAAATGAGTAAGTTCAACTGACTGACATAAGCAACTATTTTACCCCAAGATTTCTCATGTCAAGGGCACTATGCTTATAACAGAGACTTTCTTCAAATATAAAATTAATAAGAGCAAACCTTCTCTGCTTGAAGTTGGGAGGAAAATCGTGGAGCCTAGAGCTCACCCTTATCCCCACCTCTTTGTCCTCTTACATCATCCGCTGAGGTCCACTCACCCACTGTGGTGTCTTGGAAAGGACCCAGATGAAGAAGTTAGGTTCTTTTCCTGGTGGTAATTTTAAAATCATATGCTAAATAAATGCATAGAATTTTATCAAATGAGGGAATAATAATAAATAAATGAGCTAGCACTTGCTTGACTCCACTACTAGGAATTGATATGATCTGACAAATGAAGCAGCATTCAGGGTTTGGTATTCTGCACTCTGCTGGGTCCTACCTCCAGCACCCTTTGTCATTAGCCCAGGCACAAAGCTTACTGGCCGTGGTCACATGCCCCTCCTGGAGCCCAGGCTTCATGGCCTATGGCTGAGCTCAACAAGTGCCTTCTAGATGAGATCCAGACTAAAAATTGGATGCACATCATGGATGCTGGCTATTTGTGTGGAGACTAGAAGTTCCCAACAGCATGAGAACCTCATGCGTGCTGGGAATACTAGGGCTGCCACCAGTTCCTGCTTACCAGTTCTGCTAATTGGGCAGCCATAGAGCATCATTTGGCTGATAAGTAACAACTGAGGAAACAACTCAAATTTTACACACCCTTATGAAAGAATAAATTGAGTGACAGTGTCTCTGATTTGAGGGATTTTTTTTTTTTTTTGTATAATAGGCAGGAGTCACAATGGTGAAAATTCACCTGTCAGGGCTCTCAGTGCCATGGGCTCTGTGTTATGGTGTCATGTGCTCACCGTGAGGATGAGGCAATCAGAATACAATGTGAATGCACTTAATGGCTGATAATGACCTTACCTAACCCTAAAAGAGTTGCCCATATACTCAACAGTCTCCCCCAAAAGGTAATGGTAGTTGGCAGTTGTAATTGATGTCAATTACCCTATGATCTTGAATAACAAGTTAACTTAAAGCCTCTGAGACCTGGCTACATCATACGTTTAATGTGAATAATAAATGCATATTTAAATGACTAATATGGGGAAGTAAATGAATTTAGATGTCTATATACAAATCAGTAGAAACATAGCAAGAGAACCACAAAAATGCGTTCATCACGAATTTCCCTCCAACCATGGCAAATCTTTTGTCCATCTTCCTCAAGTCACCCTCTCTTCTGTCTGAGTTTATACTGAAGAAGATAAAATTTCTATTGAGTATCTACATAAATGTTTTCATGAAGACAACCCTATACCAATAGATCTAGATCGCAATGCTGGAGCACACAGAACTACCTGGTTTGGGTTTGTTTTTATTTCATTCTAAGTGCATTGGTTTGAGGTGGAACATGGGTTTGATTTTTGTTTTGTTTTGTTTTTTTGGTTTATTTTTTGGTCTAACAAGTAGCCCGGGGATTCCAATGTGCAGCCAAGCTGAGAGCCAGTAGTTTGTCAACTGTTTCTTTCTAGTTTTCCTGATTCATGGTTCCTGTCCCTTCGCTATTGAACTCGTTCCAATAGCTTTCCCAACTATCAAATCTGACCTTGTCATTGACCTATTGATAACCTTTCATTTCCTTTGCTTGTAGCAAAGATGCCAAGTACATACAGACAGGAGCCAAGACTCAAGATGACTGAAGATCTCATCCAGGTTATTTGTCTTTGAGTCAAATGTCATGTCCACAGTTCTTACTTTCTTATTGTTCCCACCAGGCATTGAAGCATAAGCATCATACCTTTCCCTGCCAACTTCTTGCTAGAGTGCTCCTGCAGTTTCTCCCTCTGAGGAACCTCTGAATCCCACTCCAAGACTCGAGGTGAATGTTACCTTTTCCCGGAAGAATTTTGACTCCCTTGAATATAGTTAGTCTGTTTCCACATCTAAGCTGTATAGTATTTTCTATCTTTATAACTGATTTTGTCCTGCCATATGTTAATTTACTCTACATCTACATGCTCAACCCTCCTAATACACGATACACATCATTGAGAGTGAGTCAGTGAGGAAGCCACTGAACTAGTGAATGGATGGAGCCCTTAGCTGCATGTGCTATGGCTTACTCACCCCATTTCCCATGAGTAAGTGACACATAGTAGGAGTGCAGGCGCAGCTGCTGAGAACCTGGTGTGTCTGTGGGCCCTGCTGCCATCCATGTCATATAATAATCCGGGCTCACTCTGAGTCACAAGTCACAGTCTGCCAGCAGCCTCCATCTGGAGAGACCTCTCCCCACAGGAGCTGTTCCTTTCAGCCTTTACGGCTGTTTTGTTCCTTATTCAACAGGAAATAATTGAATGCTAGCATTGATGCAAAAATAACTCGGGAAGCTATAAAAATCATAAAAGTCTATTAGTGATATTCCACAGGATGCTTTAAGGCAGCCCTGCCCAGCGCCATGTGCTTAGCATTCAGGGTTTCTTGATACAACACATGCAACACTCTTCTGGGTATGTTAGGGCAGCCCACCTGCCCTGCAGTTCAGCCTCACAGCCCGCTCCATGTCAAAACCAGTCATCTTCTATGTGTGGAACAGAAGAAAAATACCCTGTTGTCCTGAATTATTTAAGTTATGGAGAAAAAAGGTTGCATCCACACCTTCCCTCTCCACCACCCGACCCCTCAGTGTCGTACTCCATGAACCAAAGATGGGATTCTGGCCCAAAGATTATTTGCAAGCACAATGCTGATATTCACAAAAAGTTAAGCTTTTTTTTATTATTATTCCTGGTGATTTACTCATTTAAATCGGCATCACTACAGAACAGAAACCATTTTGGCTCTTTGCATAAGTGGATTGTCTACTATAGATTATACTATATATTAAAATGAAATATGCCTTCATACAAACTTTATAAAGTGATTCTCATGTTCTGTAAGCTTCCAAAAATTTAAAATCTGTATAGTCGGGGCTGGAGAGATGGCTTAGCGGTTAAGAGCACCGACTGCTCTTGCGGAGGACCCGGGTTCGATCCCCAGCACCCACATGGCAGCTGAAAAGCATCCTTGACTCCAGTTCCAGGGGAATCCGACACCCTCTTCTGACCTCCACGGCATTGCATGACACGGGTGCACAGACCTTCATGCAGACAGTTCATTCATACACATAAAAAATAAATAAAAAAATAAAATAAAATCCATATAGTCTTATTTTAGTTGCTGTTCAAATGATGGCACATCTGGTTAATAAACTTAATTAAAAGTTGCATTTGAAGGGGTTGTTAATTCATTGTGGACATTTGCTATAACACAGTTAAGCATGTGGAAACAAGACCAGGGATAAGTCACTGCTGGGAGGGACAGAAAGAGGATGCTTTCTAACATTCAGGACACAGCAGGTGTTTGACACCCAGGAAAATGCAGCTAACCACGCTCTAAAACATTGGATGGAGAGACATTCTCAAAATGACACGCAAACCACTTAAGCCTGCATTAAATGAAACTAAGCTTCTAGGGCTCAGACCCGTTCTGGCGCACTGCAGTGTGAGGTGTCTGCTGGTCAGTTTCTGATTCCGGCTGTCCTGTACTGGCGTGGAGTCTGTGGCCGATGGAGGCCCTTCCGTCCCTCTGGACCTTGAACTGAACATGGCTGCTCTCAGCTCTGCCTCCCCACCCACATCCTGAGTTCTGATGGGTGAAGCCCTTTCTGTCCATCCTCCTCCCCTGAGTCTATCTCACTGTAAACTGGCTGTGCTCTGCTCTCAGCACTTGGGCACATGTCCTCCTGTTCCCATATGAGCAGGTCCAGTCAGTCCCTTCACTGTCATCTTCCACCCTAGTAAAACCCTGGCATGGGGCTCTTCACACTGATTGTACCTCTAGCATTATTGTTTCTGTATTTTGAAGTTGTTGTCTAGGATCTTCTCCTAACTACCTTCCTTCTTGTCATGGAGAAAATCGTCAGGTCCAGAACAGCGAGGGCAGACAGCATGGGAGTCTGGGGGAGACCTCCGGCTGGACAGGAAGCTTGTGGTCTCAGTCCTGCCACAGCCCCAGACCAAAGCAACAACCCCAGGCGAAGGCAGGAATGCTTCAGCCTAAAGGGGAATCATGATGCTGCCAAGAAGATACAGAGAAGGGAAGGGAAGCTTCTAGACCAAGATCTCTACAGTCTGAGGCCGCTGGGGTAGACTGACCAGCCAAGGCTACCAGGGAGGGGGGCGGGGCAGCTCAAGCCTCACTGTGAACAGTGGCAGTGACACACCCCCAGGAACTAAATGGAAATTATAAACTGTTATACTAATCAGTGATTGTAAACTTCCTGTCAGGAGGGACCCTATGGTACCAAGACAGGAGTGTCCTGGACAAACCCTACAACTGTATTTCATATTGATGTCCCTGAGTGCACGGTGGGTGCCCCATTTGTCCCCTGTTCTCGAGTTCTCATCCTTTTTCTTAACTCACAACCAACTTCTCTACTCACCAGTGGAAAGGAATGCACAGGTCTATCGCCTCTACCAGGAGCAGTAGCCATTGTGGTGGTGGAACATTGTTTGGATGGTTTGTGGCTCTCCTAGGGCTGGGAAGCAGCTCCCTGTTCTTAAGTGGCTGGATTCTTCTCAAAAAAAAAAAAAAAAGTTGTCTTTTTTGACTTTGTGATCTTTCAGAAGCAGTGTCACTTTCAAAGGTTAGCACGAGTAGAACGTTCAGGGCCCACAGAGAGCAATAATTTATATGTCAGAGTTCTTTGGCCAGTTATGTTCATGAGTGGAACATGTTCAGCCACAGCTGACAGCAGAGTATTAAACATGCAGACTTGCAGGCAGGCAAGCAAAGGGAACTAGCACACATGATATACAGGCAGTGAGGATGTTAGGGGCTGAGTCAAGGCAGTCAGGAAGAACAACCAAGATGTTTCTCATCAGTTAAAGAAATAGGTTTGTGAACAATCTGTGGAACCTGGGAATGTTCAAGCCAATCACTACTGGGGCTTGGGATTGACAGAAATGACTTCCAGATGGAGAGCCGGGGTTGCATTGAGCTGGGCTTTGAATATTGTGTGGGGTTTGAATCAAGGTGATGGGAAAAGAGGAAGGTTTTGCTGGGTTCCAGGGCATCTGGACTTCAGTGTGACCTAAGATCATGGTGAGTGGGTGAGAGAATCCACCTGCCTTCCTGGTTTACTGCTACCATCTTTCTCTTTTCAGACCCTTCACAAATAGGTCAATGAGACTATCTTCATTATCATCAAGGATAATTAAATCAAAAGTATTATAAACTACTTTGTACCTTCTAAGTTAAGAGATTTTAGCTTCTTACCAAAGTTTTATATTTATAGAAAAATTGAGCAGCAAATATGGTGGCCACATGGTGTCTGTAGAGAGAGGGCTTTCCCCTGCTATGAACAGCTTGTATTACAGAGATACAACTGAGGGCCCAATATTGATATACTGCTGTTAACTAAAGCCCATAGATCACATCAGAGTTGCCTTTGTCTTTCATATTCTATAGTTTTTTTAATATTGTACTTATTTTTATTTTATGTGTATGGATATATTAGCTGCAAGTCAGTAGGGGTACCCGTTGTATAATGCCCACTGAGGTCAGAAAAGGGTGTCGGAAGAATCCCCTGGAATTGGAGTTAGGACCATGTGGGTGCTGGAAACTGAACCCAGGTCCTCTGCAAGAGCAGCCAGTGCTCCTCACTACTGAGCCATCTCTCCAACCCCCTATTCTGTAAGCTTGGATGAACACATAAGAGCATGTATCCACCATCACAGTGTCATATGTAGTCATTCTTCAGTGACAATCACATTCTGACTTCCTGCAATCTAGTCTTGATTAAAACGCCTATAAGCAGAGAAAAGCATAGCCTGTGTACAAATAACAGACATATAGTAAAATTCAGCCTGTTGATAATTCATCACAAGCAGAGAGGAAGAACTTTCCAGAACCTTTCTTTTCTTAGTTTGAAAATCTATTCCAAAATTATGACTTCTAGTAGAAATAAAAGTTGGAGATTAAAATGAGTGAGCTCTGGAATGGATCCAGAAGGCTTGGCACTAGCTGCATAACAGAGAGCAGGCTTAGCTTTCCCTGGAGCAACAGCAGCAGCAGCAGCAGCAGCAGCAGCAATGCAGGAGTATGCGCACCAAGGCCTGGGGCCATAGCAGAGTATTACCCCCAAGACCACTGAACCAGATGTCAGGAGGTAGGACTTCACTTCTACTAGGTGGTCATGGGGCAGGTGTGTGCGGAAGAACCAGCAACAGCAAAGGAGAGAGGCAGAGGACGGAGAATCCAGGAAAAGACTTCTAAGTTCAAATGGAGGAGAGAGGAAAAGCCTCCTGGTGCAAAAAGTAGACTCAATCCACAAGAGACAAAAGTGAGACTAACAAAAGCTATGTATCCTTTTCTTTTTTGAATTAAAAATTCATATTGCCTCATAAAGTACTTTTCGCACTGTCTGGTCCGGCATCTAAATTGATCGGCCACCCCCAAAACACATGCATTGAAGAGGAAAGTTCCTTTTATTACTGATCATCTCTGCTAGACCCCCGCCGCAGTCTGCTTTCCTCACTGCTCTGCTTTGCCCGTGGGAGGCAGTGAGTTCTTTTAAAGAGGAAGCTGAGCCCTCCCATGACTCATCATCTGCCACTCCGGGGAATTCAAGCTTCCTTCTTTCTGATCTAAGAGTCTCTGCTTCTGCACCATGTTCTCAGAATGCTTGCAAGGACCGCATGGGCACGTTCTCTGTTTGAATGACCAAACAGCACTTGCTACTTTAATGTATATACCCTGCTGAACAAATTAAAAGAGATTATTGCCAGAGAATACAATACTGATGTCATTTCATTATATGAATGACACATAGTCCTATATATGAAAACCATGAGGAGAAGACAAGAGATTGGTGTGGCCATTTATTTCAAATGTATAAAACCATAAGAACTTGGGGCTGGAGAGATGACTCAGCAGTTAGGAGCACTGACTGCTCTTGCAGAGGACCTGGGTTTGGTTCCCAGCACCCACATGATAGCTATCAACCATCCATAACTCCAGTTCCAAGGAATCTGAACCAGCGCCCTCTTCTGACCTTTGTGGACATTGCACAACACAAGGGCAACCATACACATAAAACATAAATAATAAAATATTTTAAAAACATAACAACTTATTGAGTAAACAGCTATTTAGCTAGTGTGAACTAAGTGCCAGGCACTGTACTCAGTTCATGAAAGATACGGCTCTTGATAGGCAGCTAACGATATAATGTATTGGAGGGATCAAATTAGCCAAGAGGCATAATTATATCGTATCATCAGTATTTGCCATAACAGAAAAAATCTGAGGCAAGGATCTGTCTGAAAGGAAGTAGTCAGGGAAGGGCTTTCTGAAACCGAAACAGTATCCCAGACAGTATTCTTGGAGACTGAGAGAACATTCCAGGCAAAAGGCCTGTGAGCAAAGAGTTAATTAAGCATGTTTAAGAAACAGAAAGAAGTCTGGTGTGGCTGAGTGTAATAAGAGCCAGTGAGGGAGGGAGGAAGTTCTGGGGAAGCCAGGAAGCTGCCTATCCCAGGCCTGAGGCCACCCAAGGGGGAGCTTCCACTCTACGTGAAGTAAGCATCCATCATGGGTAAAAATGAATGGCATTCATATATGCTTTGCAGAGCCCTCTGTGCAAAAGGGGTGGGGGGAGGATGTCAGGATGTCTTGAGATCTGGTCTGTGGGTAGACCAGGACTTTGAATGTAAGAGTGTGGTAAAGGGCTGGGGAAAGGGGACATCTGACAGAAAGCTCCATCTGGAGGCTTTGGGTCATAGTAGCTGACTGTGTTCTACAGGTCAATGAACAAATACTTGCAAGGCCACTGTTTCAGACCCTTCCTGGAACTCAGAGTTCCCATCACTTAAGTACCATGGTGTGTGTTTCACATGTCTGCTCTCATTCAGTGCTTCTGTACCATGTTTTACATATGTGGAGAATCTGGGGTTTAATGGAGTTAAGTAGCATGGTAACATAGCCAGTAAGGTAAAAGCCAATGAGCAGTTGCTCAGACCTATGGGGAAGGAGGCACTGGATGGTCAGTTTCATTTTTCTTGTGATGAATGAGAAGAATCATAAACAAACAAGAAATATCAGTCATCCACAACTCACACCTACTGTAAAGGATGGAAGGGTTTTGTCAGTTTTGTTTTTGCAGTGCTAGTAACCAAACGCAAAGCCTTCCCCACCCTAGGAAGAGCTCCACCGATGAGGCCCACCCTCAGTACCCCTGAAGTGGTTTGAATGAGCAGTGGCCCCCCAAGTGTTTGAACACTTGGTCCCCAGTTGGTGGTGCTGCTTGAGGCCGTTTAGGAGCTGTGGCCTTGCTAGAGGAAGTGTGTCACTGATGTGGGCTTTCAGAGTTCAAAGCCTCGTTCTCCTTCCAGTTATCCTCTCTGCTTCATGTGTGTGGAGAAAGATGTGATCTCTCAGCTGCCTGTTCCCGCTGCCTGCTGCCGGGCCTCCGCACCATACTGTGATGGACACCATGACGGACTCTTGTCCCTCTGGAACCGTACACCCAAATAAACTGTGCCTTCTAGAAGTTGCCATGGTCATGGTGTCTTATCACAGGAACAGAAAAATAAGTAAAGAGGATTTTTGATCAGGGATAAGAAGGTTAAGCTGACAGTAGTATATGGGAGTGGAGAGGAACAGGAGAAAGGAGCCCATCAAGAGGCTGTTGTTAGTCTCCATGGAAAACACTGGCAAACAGCAGCACTTACACAGCACACTGCTCTAGACTCTTTCCAGTTATTATTTTTAAATATTTTATTTTATTATGTGTGTATATATGAGAACCCTTAGAAGACTCAAAATGAGCCTTCCATTTGACCCAGTCATACCACTCCTGGGTATATACCCACAAGCCATATCTTACTGCAAAGATACATGCACAGCTATGTTTATTGCAGCTCTGTTCACAATAGCAAAAAGCTGGAACCAGCCCAGGTGCCCCTCAACTGACGAGTGGATAGAGAAAATGTGGTACATGTATACAATGGAGTTCTATGCAGCAGTAAAGAGGGACAACATCATGAACTTTGCAGGTAAGTGGATGGAGCTAGAAGACATTATGTTAAGTGAAGTAACAAAGTCCCAGAAAAACAAACGACAAATGGTGTCCCTCATATGTGGATGCTAGTACCAATAACCCAGATATAAATATTTCTCGTGAAGAGGGATGCATAGTAAAAGAACAACAAGAGAAAGACTGCATCAGAAAACGGACTGAAATGGTGAATTGGGAAGGGGGGAGGGGTGGGAGAGGGACATGGGTGTATATTCGATTAATGCATATTTAATTGACGTGAGTTCAAAAAGTACCCAGTTTTGCCTAGACACTGTCTACAGGATACATGGTGTTTTAGGACTTAGTAAAAGTAAATATGTGTGTATTAAACAACATTGGTTTACAGACTGATAAAAACGGTAATGCATCTGAGTTAAACAGAGATATAAATTGCTGTTGTCCACATTTGTTTTACATAAAATCTGTAGAGCAATAACTTTGGGATTGGCACATATAAATGTTCTCTATAATTTCTCTGTTGTACAGTACCACCTTGTAGCATTCTTTAAGAGGATTTAACATAAAAATTAAGTTTGCTTCCCAAGCATGCACTTAAGCAAAATATATCAATACAGGAGCTCTGACATCAGCAATGGATTATTCTACCAGGGAGATGTTGGCCAGGGGATCCAAGGCCCCACAAAAGGTAAATGCTCCTTGCCTCTAAACTGGGATACCTGCAAGAAGAGAGGCGATAAGGCCATGCTGCCAAAGACCTGACGTTAACATGGGAAAGATGTATTGAGACCACATATGCAAGTGTACAGATGGCCTCTGGAACACCAGAGAGTGTTACCAAAGGCCACTAAACTAATAAAGCAAATACAGGTCTCCTTGAGTCAAACAAGACTCCACCGTCAGCACCAGCTACACCTCACCTGCCTGGAAATACTGTGCAGCAGAGGCAGCCATATGCCTGTATATCCCAAATCTAATTGGCTATTGGCTCTCTCCTCAGAGGAATAACCCATGGCTAATGCCACAAGCTTACATCCTCTACAGGTTAAGAGATGTTATAAGCCACAGTAAGACCCTGTCATATTTAACAGGAAAAAATGTAAGTCATGGATTAACATACCATCCAAACATATGTTTCTATACCAAAGTAACCTACCATAACTTTTAGTGCTGTTTAAATACCTATATATCTAATTGCTTGTGCTTCATTAGTAGGATCGAAAGGTTATTCCTGGACAAACTGTCAGCCCATGAAAGGAAACAGCCAGAATTGACTAGAGTCCAAGACAATAGCTCCAGAGAGAGTGGACTGTTTTGCCTCTCATCCACCTGTGCCCCTTTTCTAAGCCTAGGGAACAATCTGTGGAAGAGGGGGCGTGGTAGAATGTAAGGGCTGTGACTGGGGTGAATGGTGAAACTACAGCAATGTAGTCTGGACACTCATTTGATCAACTTGATTGAACATACAACCCCTCAACCCCCGCTGGAAGGTGGGGCTGTGGGGGTTTGGGCACAACAGCCTGCAAATTGGTTTTACATGACGGATGCTTGTACTCATGGATTATCACTTATAGCTAAAAAATGGGGAAAAAAACTGAGAGAAAGATGCAGGACAGATATGGCAGAGTACATGATCTGGGATGGGGTGGGGGTGGAGGGAAGGGAAAGGGACATATGCCTGAACTGAATTGGAAAATGATGTATGAAATGCACAAAGCATCAATAAAAAAATGTTAAAAAAAACAGAATCAAGATTATAGATGTATGAAGAGTTGGATGGATAGAGATAGCTAGATGATGCATAGATACATAGATACATAAATGCATACATAGAAACCTATATACATAGATACATAGATCATAGATACATACATGTTAGATAGATATTTGTATACATTTAATTATGAGACATTGACTCATTCAGTAGTTTTATAAACTAAGTAAGTATGTAGACAGCTAGAGCCTCGGGAGAGTTGATGGTTTAAATTCTTAGTCCAACACCAAAGGGAGGAAATGTCTAAATGTGAAGTCAGGTAGAGAAAGCAAATTCTTTCTTACTCAGTCTTTTTGTTCTATTCAGGTCTACAACTGATGAGACCCACCCATATGAGGGGGAAGACCGTCTACCTTGCTGAGTTCACTAGTTCAAATATTAATACCACTCAAAAATATACACAGACACCTCCAGAATAATGTTGGACCAAATATCTAGATATCTGTGTGTCCCAGGCAAGTTGATACATATAATTAATCACCATAGTACTAGGACTAATTTAAAGAAGAGAGTCCACAGAAATCAACCAAAGTATCCAGACTCCTCTGCTGTATCCCTGTTAGCCAAGGGCCTGGGCTCAGCTACAGACCTCACTCTGCTGAGAACTGACTTCTCATTGGCCAGCTGGGATGGAAGAGAAAATACACAGGCCAAGGCAGGGCAAGGGTTCTCAACTGGAGGTCCTAGGGCCTAATGCATCCTGCCAACATGGTGTGGACCTTGACCTGCAGGAAGCTTCCTTTGCCGCGAGCAGGTACAACGCAGTCCTGCTAAGAGAAGGGGAGCACAGTACCCCCCTGCAGCCACTGTAGGGAACTGACCTCTCGGCGCAGAGGTCATTTCAGTTACTTCTGTAACCTGACCTGAGAGGTACTTCCAACTCAGGTCCTTAGCCTGGGACAACAGAACATTTCCCACCCTTGGCCATGCCTTTTTCCACCTGCCCAAAGACTGCTGGCCCCTGGACAGGAATTTCAGGCTGATGGCTGATGGCCGATCTTCAGCCTATGTCCATTCACAAGTCACTTCACCACACCAGCTATCCATGTTGGTGGTCTAAGGACTGCTGTCCACAACCCACTGGTCACTTGAACGAAATTCAGGCCTGCTTCGGCCTGTATGCACATAAAAAATGACGGCCTGATATTCTGTAATGATGGTAATGGAGAATTCAATTTATTGCCACCTACAGCCTGCTTTTGTAAGAAAAATGATGTCAGCTCCCAGAGCCAATCACAGGCCCCCAATTCCACGCCACTGCACACTGCTGGCCCACCCAGCACCATGCACCTGGGCCATGATGTCTGCTCCTTCTTGGGGCAGAGTCAGAGAAGTCCCCAGACTCCCACCCACATGGTACCCTGAGGGGTGCTAGCTGAGAACTAGCCCCCAGTTCAAACTGGATCTTCCTACACTGACCTCTCCAGGAGACTCCATAGCTCCAGACTCTAAGAGTCTAACCTAAACAAGGTAAGAGTGACATCAGTCTGCCATGGGTGCTGAAACCCCAAACCATGAGCCACTAACACTCCATCTATATTTGAACTGAACTTCAAATATTCCTTGTTTACCAGAGCCCTGTGTGTACCATTGCAGCTGCCTCTTTACTGACTGTACAGTCATTAAGGGTGAAGGGAAATATTCCATAACGTAACTGGCACAGACCCCAGTGCCCAGAGCAGATCCCTTAGCCTCACCCAGGGATGTGAGTGTGCCCCCCATGATGCTGACCCTGGGAGAGAGGCCTCATCACCAGGAGGGCCTCGGGTGGGCAGGGTTGAAGCTCAGACAGGTAGATGAGCCAGGCGCGGCACAAAGAGGAGGCCCAGTGAACCCTCCCCTCCCTGCCTCTACACGTCACCTCTGATCAGTCTGTTGTTGAGAACCTGCTGCTCTGCCCCGCAGTGTAGGCAACAATGAACCAAGTATCGGGCAAAGGAGGCAGGGCTCTGGTTAGGCTAAAGCCAAGTATTCCTTTTCTAGGGAGGCCACAACAAACAATCCCAACCTGGGAGTGGCTTTAATAACAATTTATTCCTCACAGTCTTAAAGGTGAGGTGTAGCAAATGAAGGGGTCAGCAGGACATGCGCTCCAGTCCCCAGGGAGTGCTCTCCCCCTGCCTCTTGTGATGGCGATGTACTTGGATTTCTTGGCTTGTAGAGTCACTCCTGCCTGTGCTTTTGTCTGGGCTGTGCATCTATGTCTCCACATCTACATTCCCTTCTTCTTATAAACGTACCAGTCATATTAGATTTGGGACACACTCTGGTCTAACATAACTTCATCTTAACCTCCTTTAATATGCAAAATATCTGCTTTCAATTAGGTCACATGTTTCAAGGTTCAGGTTTTGAATGTATCTTTGAGGGGGATAGAATTCACCTCATGCTGCTTCGGATACAGAAACCCCCCCCTCCTCCTCCTCCTCCTTCTCCTCCTCCTCCTCCTCCTCCTCCTCCTCCTCTTCCTCCTCCTCCTCTTCCTCCTCCTCCTTCTCCTCCTCCTCCTCCTCCCCTTCCTNTGATGCATATTGGAAACAGCAACAGAAAGGACTGCATCAAAAAACTGACTGAAACAGTGAACTTCTGCTCAAAACAGTCAACTTCCCCATGGAGAATATGAAGAAAGACCGAGAAAGAGATGAAAAGCATGTTTGGCAGAATACTTGAGCTCTAGTGGGGTGGGGGCATAGGGTGGGGAACACGGGTCTAGATTTGATAATCTTGTACAAAATATGTATTAAAAAATAAATTAAAAACATTATTTGATTAACTTACAAACTTGTGGATTTCCATAAGTTGTATTCCTACAATCTTGGTTTGGGCTAACCCATTCCCTGCTTCCTCCTCTCCCCTCCCTACCTATAACCCTGCTCCCATCCTAACTTAAATCTGTAACTCAGAGTATTCCTCCTTTTTCTTTCCTATCATGTGTGTTCTACTATCCTCTCTGATTACATTTGTTAGTTGGGCTGCAAGATTACAAGTTTTCCTATAATGTTTTCATATACCCTTCATTTTGATTAGGCCTTCCTCAGTCCCTCATTTCCAATCTTTTTCTCACTGACTTCTACATTTGAATCTTTCTTAAAAATATTTTATTATTTTTATTTTCTGTATATGAGTGTATGGCCTGCAAATATGTAAGTGGACCTGTGTCTTGCAATGACCACAGAGATCAGAAGATGGTCTCAGATCCCTTGGAACTGGACTTATGGATGGTTTTTAGCCCTCATGTGGGTTCTGGGAATCAAACTCAGATTCTCTGCAAGAGCAGCCAGTGCTCTTAATCACTGAGCCATCTCTCCACCCTCTATGTTTAAATCTTTCTGCTCAGGTATTCCCCACTTATCTTTCTTTATCTGGGAAATAGGGATGCCAGGCTTATCTTAAGGAGTCAGAGAACTAAAGATGTCTCTAAGCTACTGCTCACATTTCCCAGCCTTTCTTATATTCAAGGCTGATATCAAGCTGGTCCCAGTTGCCCCCACCCTAATCCAGAGCACTGAGATATGTCCCCCCCCTGAAGTCCTTACAACCTTCACCAAACACAGAGTAGCAGTAGTGATCTTTGGAGAACAATAGCCTCACACACGCCCCCTTAGTAAATAAAACCCTGTGAGATATTTGTAATATTCTCAGAAGAAAATCCAAACTCTACCAGATAGGACCTGCCCTTGGCTGACTCTCCTATGCCTTGCTTTCACAAACTATGTGGCTCTCCAGTATTCTAAAGCTGACCCCTCTCCTGAGCTTTCCTTCCCCCTGGATCTGGCTGGCTGTTCCTTGCCAGGATAGCAAGGAAGACTGATCTGTTTGCATCTTGGTATCTGATAAAGCGTCATTTCCTATGCAAGTCAGAAAGGAATGGAGCCTTGGGGATCAGCTGGGAGGCCTGGGCTCTACTTTTTAGCTGGGTTCTCAGCTCCCAGTACTGGTCTTTTGAAGTTTAACCTCCACCTGGCTCCAGACAAAGCACTAAAGCATAAGTGGTTTACTCGTCTGGTTTAACTCCTCCCCCTGATGATGCATGTGGCCTGTAAGATCACGAGGATGCATCTGCAGGTGCATCTTCCCCAACGCCATCACTGCCTGGCCACAGTGCACACTTTGACCCCCACCCTGGCTGCCACACTTTCACTTTATCAGTGCTCCATGCTGTCCCTTTGTGCCTACGGTGCCCACCTGGTACTCCTTCCCCCACAGGTTAACTCCTCCACACGCTTCTCCACTCTTAGTTTCCAGCTGCTCTAGGAAGCCAAGCCTCTGCACTGCCCCAGCTGTCTCCCCTCTCTCCCCATCAATTCCTGGGCCTGCCCTGCCATTGCAGTTCTCCCTGGTATTAGTGCTTGCCGTTCTTGGATCTTAGAGTCTCACTGACTGCCGCTCCCAGCATCTCTTCATTTTCCGAGGTGTATAATGCACTCCTCTTGCAGTTTATTCAGCATAGGTTGAATGAGTAAGGAAATAAATGAATCTTTGATTGGATGACAATCCATTTCTTGTTGCATTGTTTGTTTAGCTTCATTTTGGGTGTTTGGGACTCTCTTCTGCTCCATTAACATAACATTGTGTACATTCTTCCCGTTGGCTCATTGTTTCTGCTCTGTACTTCCCAAGTCTTTTATGCCTGTGTGCAACTGGAACGCATGCTGTGTGAATGGCGCTCAGAGCTGACATTTACTAAGCACTCACTCTGTGCCAGACACTGTTTTGGAGGCTTCCCCTGTATTGTCTTACACAGTTGTCCCTCAATATTTGCAGGGAATTGGTTCCAGGATTTGCTCAAGTCTCTCACATAAAATGGCATAGTATCTGCAAAGAACCAGATTGCTTATGAGTCTCTGGATTATTTATGATTCCTAATAAATTGCAAATGCTAGGTAAGTACTGGTTGAAGTGAACTGTCTGGAGAATAATGACTTTAAATGTCTATACATGTTCAATACAGGCCCAATTTCTTCCTCAGCTACTTTACATTGGTCATGGGTGCAGAACCAGTGGATATGGAAGGTCAACAGGCTCAGGATAGGAGACCTGATTATTCTCATTTTACTTTCCCAAATGAAAAAGCAGAAGTAGAGAGCCAGTGATACATGGTAAGCACAAAACTTATACCTCCAAGCCTGTGGATTCCCAGCCTAAGGTAAGGTCTGACTGTGCACACAACAATTTTCTGCTGCTCTGGAACCAGTGCATCCCCTCTGTGAAATCCAAACTGTACAACAGCTGCCTGGTGATGTTCAGAGCACCAGTCTTAGCGCACTTTGTTTTCCACTTTCCTGTTTGTTCTTTCAGACATGGATCTTTTACTTACTGGGTCCTACCTTATAAGTTTAAGGTAGAGGGTCGGTATGGCCTCTTGGAACATAGACTGTATGATGGATCTCACCTCAATGAGCCTCTCTGACTCAATAGGTCTACCATAGAGATCAAGAACTGGGTTTCTCATGAGTTCCTAGGTGTGGGATAAAATATATTTTCTTTGAAATGGATTTATCATCAGACAAGTTCTGAACTACAAGGATGGAGCCTGGTCTACTTAGAGGGAAGGGCTAAGGTCAAAGCTGAGCCTGCAGCGAGGTTCTCATAAAGCTGGTTCCCACGATGCTGGTGGGGATCCCCCCTCCCCTGCTCCACGCTCACGAGAAACATCACTGGTGCCATATTGGGGCCAGGGGCATATAAAAATCCCGCCACATGGGGCTGGGGGGGGGTCTCTCACCATTTTGTCATCATGGGTGGAGGACACAGAATTCATGCCAAGTCTCTAGGCAGCCATGTTGGGAAAGGAGAATCACTGCTCCTTATGTAAGAGATGCTGTCTCCATTCACTTTGTAGGCAAGTCTAACAAATTCTCTAGTCTTTCCTGAAACTAAGATTGAAGAATGTGCTCATTGCTTTGCCTAGTAACCGGGGAACCAGAGGCAGAAGCAGGATGGGACACTACATGCATGGGTACCCCCCAGGAGAAATTCTCTGCAACAGACTAGGTTGCGCTGATACTGCTGGTTCGGGGATCATGCACTGAGACCAAGCTGCCCATCTCCCCACCACTCCATGCTTGAAAGTCTTTCTCCATCTTACCACTTCTACACTCCAGTTGTACTTGTTCCAAATCCCCTTCCTCAAGTACTCATTCTACACCGTACACAATTGGTATACAGGAAATCGTTGCATGTAGTTGGCTATTTTGTTACCCTTCCAAAGTAGCTATCTAGGGTGAAAGATGATGCACTGTGGGACTTTGCCACCTCTGCACAGGCCTTGTGTTAGCAGGTCTCATAGAAAGTAACTGACAGTTCTCCCTTCTACTCACAGTTCTGCAGAGAAGCCCAGCCTTATCCATGTTTTTTTCTTACTGCACACAACTCAGGGAATCACATTAAAGCAAAGAATGAGATTTGCATACAGGCATTAGGCAAAGAATAGACTTCCTATGCAGGGAATCACACAGTCCATAATTGCTGTAGGTATCTAAGGTGTCAGGCCTCTGCTACCCAGCGAGGCTGCAAACCAGCTTTTTCATCATAAAGGAATGAGCTGCCAATGATTTTCATAGCTTGATTAACGCTCTCCAGACCGATCTCCATTGGGTGCAGGCGTGAAGGCCGAGGAAGATGGATGCTTCCTATTACTTGATGTAATGACTGTGAGGCAGGCTAATGAAACCTTTACAGCCTGAGTTTACAGGAAAAAAACCAACAAACACAGATCAATACCCGAGTTACAGTTCCAATGCATTGATAAATGGGTGACAGGCTACAGGCCTGGCCTCACTACAGGAAAAGCAAGCGGGGAAAGAAAGGGAAAGGCTGGGACATCTTGAAAGAAGACGAAGAAGGGGCCAAGCTGCAGTGGGGACTGACGGGACTGACAGGATTGACAGGACTGACAGGACTGACGTCACCAAGGAAAGATTGTGAAATGTGGGCACGCGGGTACTAAGGTGGGCCAGGGAAGGTAAGCTGCAGAGGAGAGGTGTACAGCAGATTCCCTTTGCTGCAGGAATCCGAGCAGCCCAAGGAGGGAAGCCCCGTAGCACACTGCTCAGTGGTGCTCACCACACAGTAGATCACTTGGCCCAGACTGCCCCTTTCACTAATTAAATCCTCACCCTAAGTGCCGCTAGCACTGCTTCTCCTTACTTTTCTCCCAGCAGCACAGGCATCCTCTGGTTTTCTGGCCCAGGAATCAGATCCCTGGGTGAGTACTGGTGGCTCCTGGGGTCTGCTGTGGCCTCTGTTCTTCCACTGTTCAGAAGCCACCCTTGGGCAAAGTGACCTCGACAGCTGGAGAGGGTAAGCCCAGGAATTCTTAGCTTCTGATGTATCATCCATTCATCTTCCTAGACAGCAGTCAGTATGTGGCTGAGCTTGGGGTGGAATGCAGACTGGAATAGTGTCTCCCCCCTTTCCAAGCCCTTAGTCTTAGCTTACTTTCCTGTAGGCTTCAGACACAACTGCTCTCTGATCCTCTGACCATCATCGCTCCTCACCTTCAACCTTCACCTCACTTATTTCCTGTTTCAACTGCTCATTTTTGTCTAATATTCTAAGAAGCAATTCGGATGTATTTGGACCATTATTGTTCCCTCAACACTTAGCTTCCCAGTTGGTACCTAGTAGGGAATCAGAAGATATTTTATGGATAAAGAAACGAATGAATCTTCATCACAGCAGACCAGCTGAAAAACTACTGCTTTTTATTTTTCAGTGTTACTGCAGGAACAGGGAAAACTATCTATGTAAAGTGTATTCATATTCATATATTCACATTTGTAAAGCAAAAGTGTGCAACACTATGCGAATGTATGGCCTACACTCCTGGCATCGCATGGCATGGACTATCCCTTACCATAAACAGACCACAGAAGCAATTACTAGCAAACACACCACATTGGTAAGTGCATGTTTTCCACTCCAAGACTGAATCAGCTACTTGCTCCGAACTCTTTATTTGTGAAGATTATCCCTATGTCTTGATCAAAAGAGAAGTTATATTTGCAATTTAATGTCCCACAAATAATATTCCAGACCATTCCACTAAATGTAAGGGGTGTGTTGTATAAGACGTGCACTCAACTCACCGAGTAGAAATTGAACAAAAGGAACTAAATATAGAATGCGAGAGTGGAGTTTCAGGACTTGTGCTTTAAATATCGGGCACGGCATGTCACAGCACCTCCAGCAGCAGAGCCCGAGGCAGGAATCTCTGGGGACTGCATTTTCTCCAGTTCTGCTGATTCAGGAGGGATGGGTGAATCAGCAGTAGGCGGCTGAAAGTTTGATAATCAAAGTTTGCTCTGGGTGATGAAGTTGGGCTGGGCCTGGATGAAACAGCTGGTTTCTAACTAGGGCAAGAAGGAAGACCCACAGGCCTGGCAGCAAGAGGGTCCAAGCGCTTCCCTTCCCATGAGCCCTGTGCTCTTCTTGTTAAGTCAATTTGTCTGTTAGATTCCCTGGGTTGTTCCCTGGGTGTCAGTCTTTTGACAGAGAACTTCCAAGACCTTCTGTTAGTGTTTCTATGTCCCGGGCTAGGGTTAGATGGTCCTGCCATGGTGCATCTATCTGTATCCCTGTGTGTATGTGTGATTCCTTTGTGACATTAAGTGTGCAGGACATACTCATGCCTGGAGCAGAGATGCTCAACCACCCTGCCCAGCACCTTTTATTCAAGAAGCAGCTGGGTGGGACTGGGCAGATAAGGGACTGAGGGCAAAAGCCTAGAGACAGAAGGCAGGAAATGGCATCTTAGGTCTGCCACATTGGCAAAGAGGCGTTGTGGATGGTACTCCACCTCTGTGAGTCCCATGTTCCTCACATCCGCATGAGGATAGCTAATGCTCTCTCACAAGCTCAGGTGAAAACCAGAGGAACTCATGTAACCAGTGCACGTGGTGTGTGGTAGATGAGTATGATGGTCTCTGGAGAGCTGCCCTCTGCTTAGGGAGGATGTTTGCCAGTGTTTGCTTTTGCTGGGATGGAGCCCAGGGTCTTTTCAGGTGTTGGATATCCATTATAACATTCAGCAGGATTATCAGCCTTACACTAGGAGCTTTGAATTCTTAACTTCAGAAGAGAAAGAAAACAAACACTGAGTATGATGATTAGACTATACTAGGTGTTTGCTGCCTGGAACAATATCACTCTTCACAACAAACCTACTAGCTAGAGAGCATTAGACCACTCAGCAGACTGAATATGTGCCCTAAAATATGTTGGCTTTTGGTCCGTTGTGAGGTGCAGTTGGGAGGGAATGCTTAATGAAGGTCCTGCTTACATGAATGGGCTGGTATTGTTGTTACCAGAGTGGACTTCTTTTGAACAATTCTCCCATTCTCTATTTCTCCCTCTCTCTCTCTCTCCTCTCTGTCTAGTGTCTTTCTCTCTTTCCCTTTCTACCTTCCTGGGAGATGACATAGCAAGGTGTCCCTGGTCACTAAATGCAACACCTTAATCCTGGACTTCCAGGCTCCATAAATGTGAGCCAATGCATTATTATTTCATTTATAAATTATTGGTATACGGTTTTCCCTTACAGCAGTATAAAATGGACTAAGATACCCATTAAGTGATAAAGAAAAATGAGGTACAGA
Organism: Rhizomys pruinosus; assembly: GCA_009823505.1. Lineage (NCBI taxonomy): Eukaryota > Metazoa > Chordata > Mammalia > Rodentia > Spalacidae > Rhizomys > Rhizomys pruinosus. The sequence goes on along the minus strand of VZQC01013995.1, from coordinate 658,021 downwards.
GAGAAAGAATACCTCACTCAGGTCAGGCTGCTGTCAGCAGAGCTGAGTTTCCATGCTAGTAACAAGCCATACTCCTTCTCTTCCCTGCCATGAAACTGCATCCAGCAGACTGGAGATTAACCAGAGACAATCCCAGATCCAACCCCTAGTGGCATTTGCCAGTGTGCCGCAGGCATGAAACACGTGGCTCGGAAAGCACATGGAGCATGCCAATGTGTCCCTTGCCACCACCTCGCAGAACAATAATGAGAACCACCTGCTGCAAAACAAAGCAAGGAAAAGAAAAGAAAGCTTTGCTGTGGGCTGGAAATAACTGCAATTAGCAGCAGCACTCTAGCCAGCACACAGGCAGAATGTGGACCACCACAGGCATGGCCCTCTGCAGCCAGGACCCAGGCAAGGAACCTGGGATGAAGTTGCAGCCGAATCTGATAAAGGAAAAAAAAATGAGCTAATATTCATTGAATTTCTAATATGTCTCACACACATTGGCACATTATAAAGTCCCTATCCTGCTCTTTATTGGCACTTAAAATAATCCTGTGAGGTCCATCTTACTCTTGTCCTCTCTATACACACTCAACAATAGCTGAATAAAGAAAGATAGAAAATACAGAGACCTGACCAAAGGCACAGCCCAGAGAAACAGGGCAGAAGCGATTACCATGCTGAGTTAATTCCACCACCTTCCATATCCCCAGGTCTGCTCTACCTAAGTATCTGCTCATCAATAAGGGGAAAATCGCAGGTGTCTGCCACCTTCCCAGACTCTCCTTATAGCTCTGAGAATTTGACCTGGCACCCAGCACACAGGTCCTTACTTACTGGCTACTCCTATGGTAGTTGACAGATGAACAGATGGCTGAGCAAAGGTCCTGAGCAGGGTTGGCCACCCAACTTTCTGCAATGACAGAGATGTCTTTTAATTGTGTTATTCAGTACAGCAGCCATGTGCCTTTGCCTGTTTTGGACAGTGTGCATCTAGAGACCTTGAGCTCTGTCAGCAAGAACATTAACTGACCAAGGGCGGGGGCATCGACTTGCTGAATCCAGCCATACTTCTCAGAACATAAGTAATTCATCTTTTATTATCCTTTGGAACTTTCTCTTCTTTCATTAGCTCTTGGTCTAGGAAAGTTAGCAGCCTAGGAATTCTAAAACAAGGATGAGGAGTTGGCTCTTTATGAGTTCCAGAGTTTACTTAGCAATAAGGAAGATTCACTCACTTGCACCTACAGCCATTGTAGGTCCATTTTTTTATTTTAGCACTATGTGAAGCTGACCACAAACAGATACACTTTGGGCAGTAGCAGGGGTTAGAGGTAGAGACAGGGGCTCCAGGCAGGCAGCCCTGGAGGGAATGTTCTTGGCAGCACTTCAGTGTCTCCAGAACCCAAATACAAGGTACATCCATAGCTGTTCTAGGAAATGGTGTTTCAGTAACACATTGATACTCATTTAAATTGATCAATCATTTCTTCCCTCTTAAAGTTGAACAAGGAACAGAAGACAGGAGGAGAAGGAAGGGCTTTGGTGCTCTGTAGATAGCTTCTCCCTACATTTCCAATACAGAAGGGATATAAGTCTATTTTCCTCTATAGAGCAAACTGTGGGCTGTCAGATGCCCCCGGCGATGGAAGGTCCTGATTTGAAATGATAGAACTATTGCACCTCCCACACAGGGGCTGCCTCAGGAGACACCAATGTGTGGCCTCTTGCTCAGTTCCCATTCTGCCTTGAGAGCTGGCTCATGGATGGCCTGTTGGGAAAAGTATTTGGGACATAAAGGAAGTGTAGTTATGGCTTGAACAGAATTTCATGAACTTTGGATCTGAGGTGTTGGTTTACTGACCTACAGAGGGTGCCAGGCCACCAGATGCTGCTGGCTCTACACTGCCCCACATCTTCCACCTTATCCTCCTGTCCTTCTTTCTCTGTTTCCTGGGATGGAAAGGTGTTCCCTTCCAGCATGGGCACCAGGGGATTCTCTAAATCAAAGAACGGGCTCTGGGAAAGAATGCTTAGTGAACAGGGCCTATGTTGCTAAGCAGTTCTGGCTTCCTGACTGCAGCATAGAGTTCTTGGGATTCTCCATGGAGTGACTCAGAACTGAATAAATGCTTTGGCCCAAAGTAATGGGGTTTTGTGCAACTGGTCAAGGCTTTTTACTGGTTATTAGTCACTCTTTAGACCCATCTTTCTGCCTAAGTTTGGAGCGACAGTTTCTAAGAACCTTGGTTTCCTAATCAATCAAATAAGGCATCATGTCAGATCTCAGATTTGTTGCGCTATGTTCTTCACAGACCATTGCAGGATGCTAGTGGGTGGGACCCTGGAAGCCTCACCTCTGTCTCCACTAGCTCACCTATGCATTTATCCATTTAATTGGTTTACATCTCCAAATAAGGTTTGGCTTGAAGAAAATGTGTGATGGCTAAAAATAATGTAAAATTTCCTGGACTAGACGAGCTCTAAGGTGCCCTTTCAGTGCTATAATTTTAAGGTAGCACCTGCTAATTGGATCTGATCATCAACCCAGGTCAGAGACTAACAGCTTGTGGTAAGAAGTCCTGGGGGTGTGTTTCAACTCATTTCAGCAATTTGCTCACTTCTTTACGTTTGACACTTGGGGTTAAATATGTAGCTGTGTTTGTATGTGAGCGTTTGTGTTTTTAAGCAAAATCAGAGCTCCAGGAAATTGCAATTTGGAGTTTGTCCCTCATCTTGCTCTGCCTCTGGGATGCTGCAGGATAACACTTGGGTCTTGGAAGAAGACTTGGTGTCTAACTTTGCTCATCTTCTCTAAAGATTTCTGATGCCCCCAACCAACCCTCATGTGCAGGTGACAGGGGAAGCTGTGTCTTACTACTCTTATGAAAAATAGGATGGCATGTGAACATCTAGACACTGCCTGGGTCAACCCTAAAGATGGATATAACCAACAATATTTCACAGACGTCCACCTTCTGTTCAAGGCTCCAATTTACCTCTTCACTCTCCTCTAGCATTTGGGCTCACATACCAGAAATCACACTAGAATAACTGCTTTTCGAGAGAGCTAAAGATGTCCTTTATCTCCAAAATGTCTTTATTGTGTTTTTTCAAAATCAGGAATATTGGGGTATGATTTGCATACAATAAAATGGACTCATTTGTAGACCTTAAGTGTACAGATCTAAAAGTTTTGAGAAAAGTATTCTCAGAGAATACTGCCCCAATTAAGGCACTACAGCCTGTACTTCAGCCACCCTCATTCTTTAAAAAATATAATTTTACATACAATTATATTTTATACGGTGGGTGTATGCTATCTGTATATTATCATGGCTTACATTCTGATATTTTAATATGTGCATATAGTGTAATTTGGCCTTGTAATCCCTCACTGCACTCTCTTCACTTCCACCAAATCCTCTTTTTGCCAAAACAATCCATCTTCTCTTTTCATGTCTTTTTAAAGCAAAATCTAGATTCCTCTTAGAAAACGTGTGACATTTGTCTTTCTGAGTCTGTCTTATTTTGTGTAATCTGAAAATCTCCATTTCTATCCATTTTCCTGCAGACATCATTACGTTGTTCTTTACAGCTGAATGATGCTTCATTGAGGACATATACCACATTTTCTTTATCCAGTTGTCCACCGATAAACACATAACCTGATTTCATAGTTCAGTTATTGTGAATAGTGCTACAATATCATCCTAATTCTTAATGCCTGTAAGTGCTGTTGGTATGTTAGCACAGTAGAGTGCTGCAAGGTAAGTGGTAGGATTATTCTATATCTTGATTGAGTGTGAGTTATATATGTTTGTCAAAATTTATGCAACTGAACCCCTAGAGTCCATCCAATTTATAGTTTAAAAGAGTGAAGCTAGGTGGGCTGGAGAGATGGCCTAGAGGTTAAGAGCACTGACCGCTCTTACAGAGGACCCGGGTTCAATCGGCCGAGAACCATCTGAAACTCCAATTCCAGGAGAACTCCAGTTCCAGGGGAATCTGACACCCTCTTCTGACCTCCACGGCATTGCACGACATGGGTGAACAAACTTGCATGCAGACAGTACATTCATACACATACAGAAATAAATAAAAATTAATAAAAAAAATTTTTAAAAGAATGAAGCTAGAAAGATGAAGTGAATTTCTCAAAGACAAACTGTTATTAAGTACCTAGTCCTACATTGTACCAAAACAGTGGGCTTCCCTTCAATCTCAAAACTCACATGTGAGCCTGCCTCCCTTCCAGTTCATAGCAAAGGTCAGTCTGGGGACTAGTAAGTTTGTATCTTTCTGTTGTATCAAAATGGAAACAAATTAGAGGTGGGATAATTTATACAACAAATCAATGGAAAATCCAATCCAGGGTCCTATTCTATTATCTAGCATTCCTGGTAAGAAAGGAGATGTCAAAATGCTTCTATCAACAATGGGTTGTCATATCACAAGACCTCTTCAAACAAGAAGTGCTTGTAGTATCTGACTTCATTACAATGATTAGCCCTGTATGCTGGATAGTTTCCATTGTCAACTTGACACACCTAGGAAGAGGGAACATCAGTTGGGGAATTTCCTCTATCAGACTGGCCTGTGGCCATATCCATGAGGTGTTTTCTTAATTATTGAGTGATGTGGAAGGACCCAGGCAATTGTGGGCGGTGCCATCTCTGGGAAGGTGGTCCTGCATCATGTGAGAAAGTTGGCTGAGCACAGGTCAAAGGAGAAAACTGGTCAGCTGTGCCTCAACTCCTGCCCCAGATCCCTGCCCAGACCTCCTGCTCTGGATTCCCTCAAGGATGAACTGTGATCAGGATGTGTAAGCCAAATAAACCCTTTCCTCCTCAAGTTGGTTTTGGTCAGTATTTTATCACAGAAATGGAAGCGACCTAGAAAAACCTATGGACAGAGTGTAAGGGAGGTTCTCAGAAAGAATACCTAGGAATTACATGCAGAGCTTTTTGAAGTGCAGATTCTCCAGAAAGTTCAAGGAATCTCAAAAATATTTTGAAAGATTCTAGAAAAGTAATTATATTTAATCTACAATTCCTGTAAGTTTTCCTTTGTCTCAATAAGGGAAACACACACACACACACACACACACACACACACACACACACCACTCATACACCACACCACACCAGCTTGGTCACAGATAATCAGTGAGCTTCTGAGAACAGCCTTAACTTGATCATCAAAGCCTTAACTATAAGACAAATTCCTGGACATGGATTGATTGGTCACACTCACAAACTACAACTGAATATTTTATTGGCTTACATTTTCCAGTTGGGCCTGTATATCACAGGATTGAGTGTCTTGATCGACTTTGTATCTGGGTCAGTTAAAATTGTGGGTCCCAGGGAAAGGCTGTGTAATGCTAAGAGATTTTCATTTTGTGCAGCCAGAACCACTTTTGGCTAGTGATTGATTGATAGATCCCAATCCAAATCCAATTGCTCATCCTTTCTGCCCAGGAGGATTTGGGATTTATTGATCTCTGTCCAAGCTCATCTGGGGAAAACAATGCTGCTGTATTGGAGACGGTGCCACTTGGGTCCTGCACCACACTGCTTTTGTCTCCCCTGCCAGCTCAGACCAAGGCTTCATCTGCAGAACTTTCAGCAGCTGGCAGGCATGATTCTCTGCCTCAGACAAATGTGATTTACCATTCCACTGCATGTCCTTTGATGGCATATTCATTTAGGCACATTACAGTCATACAAATGCAGGCTGACCCAGTTAGCTCTACATGCGTTGTGAATCCAGTTAATTGTCTATCAACTAATTGCATAATTCATTTATTAATGAACTGAATTAAAATCCAGTGCCGCCACTCGTCTTCAGAGCGTCAGGACTACTGAGAAGCAAAGTCCTGGAAGAATTGCATGTTTCTGATGCATGATCCTCCCCTCTCCAAAACACGTTCTCCCTCTCTCTTTCATTTAGAAAAAGAACATTTCCATAAAACAAGTAAGGATGAGATAGAAAGGACATCTACATTACCACTAATATTAATAATCCTTTAAAACATTAAGATATAAATATTGATGTGTTAATTTGGTGCTCCCCAAAATAATAGTTTTGAGAACAGAGATTTTGAATTTGAAAGGGGTCTATACTTTTCTTGTTACCTCCAGCCCCCAGCCCCCCAGCCCCCATGAATAGCTGTTATTCTCAAGTGGTCAGAGTCACAAGAGATCTCTGTTTAGCAGAGGAGGTACTCCATGATATTACAACCTGAGTTCTTCAGAATGCTGCACTCAGATGTTATATCAGTTCTTCAGGAAGTACTTGTATTTGTCAGCTGCCAGCAGTAAGGAGCAATGTTTTAGAGTGGGCCTTCATGATTAGCCTGCTCTAGGTATCAGTTCCATTGGTTTTGATAGTGAATCATCACACTGATTTCTGCCACTTAATTACAAGTATAGGAACAGCTTTCTTACTTACTCCATGTCTGTTATGGTTTGAATCTTAAATGTCCTCCCAAAGCTCATGTGTTGAAGATCTGATCTCTGAGGCAGCTATGCTAATAACTAGGGCCTTTGGGAAGTAAGTGGATTATGAGGGCTTTGACCTCATGAATGAATTAATTCACTGATAGATTCATAGTTTAATGGACTATGGGGAAGTGCTGGGAATTGCAGGCTGTTGAGCCTAGTTGTAGGAGCTAGGCCATTGAGGCTATACTCTGGAAAAGTACCTTCTATCCTTAGCCTCGAGGGAGTTTGAATGAGAAATGTCCTTCATAGGCTCAAGTACTTGAGAACTTTGTATCAGTTAGGGCTGTTTGGGAGACTACGGAAGTTTTAGGAGGCCTTGCTGGAGGAAGTATGTTATTAGGCCAGGCTCTAAGCATTCATATCCTTGCCCCAGGTTTTGCAGAGGGATTGGTGGTGGTGGTAGTCTAGGAGATTGCTGAGTTTGTTCTGTGTGATGGACAAAGAATTAACTGCCCCTGAAAGACAGAAGATGGAGTGTCAAAGGAGACTGGAAGAGAAAGCAATAGCTCTGTTGAAACAAAGAAACAACTCCCTGTAGGATGGGAGGGACTCCAGACCTGGGAGTTGACCAGTAGGTACTGAGTCTGAGGTCTTATAAGGTCATTGGACCCTTCCCTCCCTTTCCCCTCATGAATCCTGCTTGGGTGTCCACTCCTGTTTCTTCTTGACCACTACTCCGCAACACAATATTCCTCAGGAACAAGAAGTTACAATCTCAGGGGACCCGGCCTTGCTCTGCCCTTCCACCTGCATCCCCTCTCACTCTCCCTCACTTCCAGTTGCTCTCTGCGCTTTGTGCTTGCTGAAGATGTGAGCTCTCGGCTTCCTGCTCCTTCTACCAGGTCTCCTGGCTCTCAAGCCTCCCCACCGTGATGGACTCATCCCTCTGGAGCCATAAGCCAAAATAAACCCTTTCGTAAGCTGCATTGGTCATGGTATTTTATTATGACAAGAAAAAACTGAGTAATACAGCCCCTTCCCCTCTTTCTCTGCTTTCTAGCTTCTGTAGGTCTAACATCTTGTCCCATTATGTGCCTTTGTTCAACATGATATTCTGCCTTATCTCAATACCAGAATAATGGAGCCCAGTAACCATGGACTAAACCACTGAAACTATAGGTCAAAATATTTCCTCCTTTAAATTGGTTTTCTCTGGTATTTTGTCATAGTCATGGAAAGCTGTCTTGGCCTGATCTTCCCTGTGTAGACCTGAGATGAGAATTTGAGAGCAAATACTCCTTATAGGAAGTAAGTGGCCTCAGAAAGGAGTGGAGAGGAACAGGAAAGTAAGACAATAAAAAGGGCTGAGTTTATCACTGGTACAGTGGGGCTCAGTCTATTTGAGGACTCCAGGGAGATACAGAAAGCACCATCATTTGTCTTAACACAGGGGTGAAGAAATGGCTGTAATGTAATGGCTGAGAGTTTCCCCTTAGGAACACAGAGCTTTAGGCATTTTAGGCAAGCTATACCACTGAGCAACATCCCCAGGCCTGTCATGAAGCACACTCTTAAATGATGTGAGAGAAAGTTGCTTGGCAGTCATAAGTGTTTATAATGGACACATACAGCACTGAGGATTGAGGGTATGTCAGTGGGACTTGATAGTCAAGAGTGGTGGTTCTTTGCTAGGTCTACTGTCTTCTTTATTTCTGATCCCATTGAATGTAAAGAAAATCATATCAACCCAATTTAATTCATCCTCTTCTGCCTTCACTGTGGTCTAAAGCAAACAAAGCTCTGGTTATAGGCAGAGATTTCCATAGGTATCCCTTAATTTGTACCCTTTCCCATATCCCAGTGTCCTAATTTCCTGTCTGATGATTAAGCCTATTTGTAAAAGAAATCACAGCATATCATATAAGTCACTTTTAGGGAACATATATCTCCATAGATCTATGTTCTGGCCCTATGTCTTGATACAGCAGTTAAAAGCTAACAGATACTCCTGTGTGTAAAGATGCTGGAAATCACTAGAATCCACATGGTGGAGGGAAAGAGCAGACTCAGAGTTGTCCTCTGACCTCCACATGCTCAGTAGAGTACACACACCTCCCACTCCACTAAACAAACAAATAAATAAATAAATGTAATTTTGAAAGAATTTAAAAAATTTGTTTGGACAGGGAGATGTTTCCCAATATATGGGTTGGTTAGTTCTGCAACAATAATAATAAGAATAGCTTTCCTTCCTATTATTTTCGCAATTTCCAATCTATTTGTATTTTCTGAGATTATTCTACCAACCTCCTGGGTGAGAGACTTTATTAGATATTATCAAGAAGAAAAACAAGTACCTAGGAGGGTAATTCAGGCCCGGAAGTAGTACAAAATAGCTGTTCAAAACTTAAGCTTCCAAATCAATTGGCCCAAGTCCAAATCTTAGCTCCTTTGCATATGGATTGTATACTCAAGACAATCTTCTGGATCTCCACAAGACTTTCCTCAAATGCAAAGTAAAATTTGTCATGGTACCAACCTATCTCATTGACTTCTCCCTTGAGTGGAAAAAGGTAATGGAAGCAAGCCCAGAACACATACACTAGTGCTTTTACTGACTCATTCAAGTTTGCAAGAAGGTTTGAGATCACATCTTCTAACTGCTAATTTGGAGAGTTCTAGTTTTCTTTCATTTGCTGTGACAAAACATCCTGAACAAAATCAACTTGGGGAGGAAAGGGTTTATTTTGCTCACATCTCCCGGGTCACACAGTTCATCACTGAGAAAGCCCAACATAGGAACTCAGGACAGGAACCTGGAGGCAGGAACTGAAACACAGGCCATGGAAGAACACTGCTAACTGGCTTGCTCCTCCGGCCTGTGCCCAACCTGCATTCTTATACTGTATAAAACAACCTGCCCAGGGGAGGGACTACCCATAGTCGGCTGGGCCCTCCCAGATCACTCATTAAGACAATGCTCCACAGACATGGCCACAGGCCAATCCAATGGAGGCAATTCCCCAATTGAGGCTCTCTCAACCTAGGTGTGTCAAGTTGACACTAAAGCTATCCAGCACGAAGATCTTTCCTCCTTTTTAACACTACAGGTAAAACCTTCCAAATGACCCCAGATCAAGCAATCTCATGGTAGATTTGTGCTGAACTTTCTCTCAGTTCTTCCAAAAATGTCTACTCAGTCTTAGTGCATGACCTGGGTGGGTAGGAGTTTTTCCAAGCCCACAACTAAAATGAAGTGGTTGAAAAATGGAAATAAAAACATTACCAGATTCACATAGTTAGATGCAGCTTCTGCGGGTTTAAGAGAACAAACGGCATGTACCCAGGACAAAACTATCTCTACCAGAATAAATTTGCCTTTTTATGCTGAGAGGAAGCTGAAATGAAGCTTTCAGGGTCTCAGTGTCACCGGCATCATCTTTATGTTCTTAAATGAAAAGAGAGAAAGGATTTGCCTTATTACAGGAGAAAGAGCCAAATGTGTTTGCTTTCAAGTGCAGAATGAAATGAACTGCACATTCTCAATGTGGAGCTTCATTTTGATTACCTTCTGAAGGAGAGCAGGAAGCAGCCGCCCATCCCCACCCAAGCTCCCCTCCACCTTTTTTTTTTATTTGTTATTGAAGCAAATGAGGCCAATTGTTGGAAACTTCTATTGCAGCCCTGAATGGCTCAATTGTGACTCTCCCAGAGATTAATGCATTTAATTTACCTCTTTGGTATATTTGAGAAGCTCTTCAACAGCCAGTTAGAAGCCTCTGGCCTTATAAGCTGCTCTGTGGTGAGACACTCTTCTAACTCCGCATCAGCTTGCTTTATGGAACTTTAGAGGGGCCAGGAAGCAAGAGTAAAGAGCCTGTGTTTCCAGACCTCTTCCTCCTCTTCCACAGGAGCCATTAGGTGAAGAAGATGGGAAAAGGTAAAATAACAGGCAGGGACCAGAACAAACCTGATTTGCCATCTCCCCAGGCATTGGGTACTGTCTTCTTCCTCAATGTTCCCACCAGTACAGATGTCACTTCCATTTAAAGTATCAGACTGAACTCTGGGATGCGTTCAGGGAATAAGATAATTTTGTTATGGATCAAACATTTTAAAACTTGTTGATATTCAATACTGGTTTTCATCTCTCCTCCGTTTTCAAGTGTTTAATGGATGTCTATCTTATGCCAGGCATGGTGCTAGATCTGAGGTTGGAGCAGGAACAAAATTCATGGCCCCTGACCCCCTGCTTCCTCTAACCTGTTGTACTCAACAATCATAAAAACCTCCTGAATTCCACTCTTCGTAAATGTCAGAAAATAGACACAGAGAAGACAGAATCCCCAATAAAGAATTTCACTTCTACTTTTGAAGCCAAGCAAGATCTAAGAGGAAAGAAGCATTGGTTTGAGAGGCTAGACCTAGGTCTCATGGCTTCCAGCTTGAAATTCATTCCACAGTGGGTGTCTGGTCTTGTTGAGGCTGGCTATTGCATTATAAATCTAGATGCTGTCTGTATATGTTGTCTTATATATCTAGACGTGGTCTATAGCACTGTCACAAATTCCTAGAGACTCTGCCTCCTTCATAGTTTAATCTCAGGCTTCAGCATGCTGGCTCACACCAAGAGTCCAATAGAAAGAAGATACTCTGCTGTTTAGTTTCCAGCATTTCCTATGTATGTGTTCTCAGTTTGAAGTTGCAGGTGGCTCTACCTACTCTCCTTAGGATAGAGGAATATTATTGCTCCTCACCTCACCCCTCTAGCCCCACCATAAATATTTTCAGGAGCAATTACTCCAAAGGATTTATCTTTAGAACTTGGAAAATAGTGCTTTGGTCCAAGGCTTCCTCAGACAGCTTTATGGAGGGTCAGAGAAGAAGTGAAGTCCCTATACCCCCTCTGCTCATATGCAGATTTTCCTTTGATGCTCTGAAAATATCGGGAAACGCCCACCTCAAAAGATCAAGTTCATCAGGAACACAATAGGCTGTCATCCAAGGATTTCTTACCTGTGCAGTGCCCGGGGGAGAGTTCCTCTAAGCCCCAGCAGCAAACTCATCTTTACAAATTCAAATCACTGAGTCTAGCCTAGAGGCTCAGGCCTAAAATCCCAGCTACTCAAAAGGCCAAGACAGGAAGATCATAAGTTTAATGTCAACCTGGACTATAGAGTGAATTTGAAGCCATCCTGGGCAACTCTGTGAGAGTCTCTTGGCATAAAAATTAAATCAAGAGTTGAGGACATAGTTCCACATTAGAAACTCTGGGTTCAATTCTTGGTACAGAAATTTTAAAAAAACAAAAGAAATTCAAATCATGGATAATTTAGGCTGATGAGATGGCCAGAGGGTAAGTGCATGTGGAGCAAAGCCTGGTGACCTTCATTCAATCCTGGGGACCCACGTATTGGAAAGAGAGACTCCCCACTCTCACAAGTTGTCCTCTGACCTACACATACGCACTGTATTAGTCAGGGCTGTCTAAAGAAACAGAAGCAATAGAATGAATCGCTCTCGCTCCTCGACTCTCCTTGTCTCTCTCTCTCTCTATAATATATATATAGATATATATATATAATATAATATATATATACAGATATTATGATTTGGCTATGGGAAGAGTCCAAGTAATCCACAATAGCTGACCATCCCGGGAGAGGCTGAGAATTCAGCGTATTTGCTCAGTCCATGAGCTGGATGTCTCCCAGTAGTCCCAATCTGGTTTGAAGGGCCTGTGGGATTCGCGGAGATTGCCATGCTCAGGTACACGCTTGATGTAGGTGCACATGCCCAAACAACACTCACCAATGAGAGAGAGGCAACAGAAAAAAAAGGGGGGGGGGGGCTGGAGCTCCCTTCTGCCATGGCCTTTTATACCAGCTGCACCAGAAGGTAATGCCCACATTTAGGGTGGGTCATCCGGTTTGAGCTAATCCAATCTGAAGATCTCTTTCTCCTATTTGTTCATCTCAGATCCAGTCAAGTTGACACCCAGGATTAACAGGATTAACCATCACATCCACCATGGCACATGTGTGTGTGTGCACACACACACAATAAACAACAAACAAATAATTAAACACATAAGTAAAAATGTACCTGAACTGGAGAGATGGCTCAGTAGTTAAGATGCCAGCTGCTCTGGAGGTGGTCCCAGGTCCCCACATGGTAAGTTCAGCTCTAGGGGAGTATGCAGCTCGCTTCTGACCTCTGTGGGGACTGCACACATACGTACATGCAGGTAATGCACTCGTACACAAAAAGTATAAAATATTTTTAAGTATAATAAAAGATTTTTTTTAATTATGGAACTCATGTATAACTGAGAACCAACATTATAAAAATGCATGCAGAAAGCATTTTTCAAAACCAACTTCAACATCACTTATATGTAGTTTCCTTTAAATGTGGACTAAGACACACAAGGGCAACAAATGAATCTAGTTTTGGAACTCAGTTCTCATTGTTCAATATGAGTTCTGCCTAAAGAAGGAAGAGAGATGTACCTAAGGCGGTGGCAAGGGTACTGATGACTACTAAGGTTGGTTCAAGAATGAAAAGTTAGTAACTTGAAACTAAAACTCAAGCAGAAAGTAAGCCTAAATGGCTGCACAGGATTGGTAGCTCAGGGCTTCCCTGGGGACTCAGCCATTCCCATTTCCAGTAAAGGATTATCACCATCAGGATCCCCTTTTTCCAAACTGTTAGGAAAATAAATGAGATACTTAAAGCCTAGGGACCTGTATGAAGCAGGTTTTTATTGATTTGTAACTGAGAGACTGGACACATAGGCCTCTGTCAAAGTCCTTTGGTGGCCTGACTGTGTGAACTGGAGGAAACCATGTCTCTCTCACCACTGCCTGGGCTTTGTCATCAAGCAGGAATTGTCTGGCTTCTGTCCCTCCCTGCTGCTCTATCTCCTGACTGCAGACACAATGAGCTCTACAGAGGAGGAACTGCCGTGCAGAGTGATGTGTGAGCCCCAGAAGACTTCATCATTCACTCAGAGACGCTGGCACAGAGTCAAGTTAGTTCTTATGTGACATTAAAAACCTCACTTCAGTGAGGAAAACAAACAGATAAAGAACACCCACTAATGACTTCAGAAGGCCAGAGAGCAGCTGAAGTATTGTTTTTTTAAATGCAATAGATTTTAAGCGGCATTTCCAATAATGAATAAGTCACCCAATTACAGCGCTCTTCTCATTCTGAACACCTGTCCCAGTGATTCGCAATCCCCAGAGTGACTTTTATTTTTAACAATATTTATTATCATGAGTGTTATCACATTAGATGGAATCAGCTGGAGATGGAAGCAGCCCTTGCTGCTGCTGCTGCACTGATGGCATCCAGTCACTGTGGATGGAAAGCTTGTCCCTCCCCCTTTGGGTACCACAGCTGCTCTGAGCTGCCATTACTGTCAGTCCCAGCAGACAAGGAAGATGATCTCAGAAATGCCCTACAGAGCGAGATCATCCTAGGGGTCCCCCATGGCTGTCACCTCAAAGATTCCTAAAGAATTTCACCAAGGACCTGCTGGAGACATGTCTAGGAAAACATCACTTAGCATTGGAAGGCCAGTGCTCTGGGGAATGGGACGCTGTCATTGCCCTATGAGTTTTCCTGTTAGCCCCAAGGAACTGCTAGAGAAACTTCAAGAAGGCAAAAGGAGAATGACTCAGAAACGCCTTGCTACATCTCTCTTTCCTTCAGATGTGACCCAGAAATCAGGCAGAGGATATTTATACAGCTTCTCCCCATGTCCCTAGCATTCGACTTGTCACTTGTCCTTATGAAGGATCTAGTAGAAAGCTAGCTTGTGCCAAGCAGCTAGAATGCACTGTAAAACAGTCCATTACTGTCCATTACTGAATCAGTGTGCATCGAAGGCCTACTATGTGCTTTGTTTTCTAGTGGGACAGAAAGCCTGCAGTTAAGGAGCTCTGGTTCTAGCCGACAGGGGAAATAGCCTTGTAAATGCATAGCACAGATAAGGATGACAATAATAGTATTAAAGTCTTTGGAAAATATCAAGCTTTTCAATCTATGGGTATCTGTTAGCAAGAATATTAATACATGAGAAATAACTTGTCCAAGGTTAGAGGGAGACTAAGTGGTTGAACTGGAATTGGAAACTGAGAAGTTGGTCTCCCGAGTTCAGGAATCTGAGCACTGTGCTGGATATCTTCCCATGAAAATGAATGATAAGGATAAAATAGGCACTGTCATTTGTAAACTTCTGCTGTAAGTAAGCAATATGTCAAGGGTTTAACATGTATTATATAGTTTTATGCTTAAAACTGCCCAATCAGGCAGGCTTGACCCTTAGGTTTATAAAATAGACTTAAATAAAAAGAGGAATTTAACACAGCATAATAGCATGGTTCCTGAAGCCAGAGATGGGGTCATTATCAACACTCTCTCCATCTTCTTCTGCCTCATTCTCTCTCTCTTTCTCTCTCTCTCTCTCTCTCTCTCTCTCTCGCTTGCTCGCTCGCTCTGACCCCTTCTCTTATCTCAGTCATCCATGTTGACTTCACTGGTATCTACTATCCATTTTGTACCAAATATTTTCACATGCTGAAGGCAAAGAAGTCCGGCATGTATTTCATGGCCTTTACTCCAGGGCCACAGGGTTCTCCTCATCTCTAAGGAGCTTCCAAGTATTCATAGATTGACTTGGATTCTATAGAATGCCTACTCCGAGACTAAGTACCAGCAAAGAAGGTCTTAAAAGACAGTCTCTTCCATTCAGACCACATATGCCCCAGAGGTATGAGGAAGGAAGTGAGAAGGGATCATCAGGAACTTAAAAGCCAGCTAATGTGTGTTTACCAAGAGTAGATCTGTAGATAGCCTTTCTATAAGTGAGAAACTGGAGGAGAGAGCTAAACTCCTTGCTCAAAACAGCATCTAATGTTCATGAGATATTTGATGAAGTTGGAATATCTGGTTTCTCCTCAATAAGGTGTAGACCCTGAGCCATTTGGAGCATCTCTAGGTCTGAGCTCTTCAGAAGTCCTCAAAGTAGAGATTATGCTTAGTTCTTTATTAAAAGAAGAATAAACTTTGATAGCACTGAGGAAATTATCTATAGAAAATCAGCAGGAAGCAGAAGAAAGTTCAGCCAGCATAATGGAGGTCTGCAGCAAAGTAATTGTAGCCTGGGACAAAGTAAACTAGCTGACAGTTAAGTCTTCACAGAGACCTGTGAGGCAATGGGGTCTTGGTACACATCTACAATACTGAGCCACTGGTAGTGCCAATAGGTTTGCAGAACCATCTCTGCTGAGCTCACACCTGTGGCTAAACTGTCAGAGCTCCCTCAGAAGAGTGGCAGCACAAGCCAGAGCTTCCCCAGTGCACTGGGGAATGAGAGGCACCCCACGATCAGCCCATGCTCTCCTCTGTGGCCTTACTATTGGGAAATGGAAAAAAGCCAGGCTGTCTAGATGAATTATGCCCAGCAAAGCTTACGGCCAGGCTGTGGACCTGAAGTTCAGGCACAGACAGGCTGGGAAAATGGAATGTCCGTGGAGCCCCAGGGCAACTGTCCTCCAAATCCTGTGGTCATATCTACTTCAAATCTTTCTCAGGCCTGACCTGAGTCACTGCCTCTAAGGAACTTGTGTTGAGTTTCCCCTTGTACTAGATACTGGCTGTCTTCACTGATTGTCACTCTCTCCTGTCATTCATTGTCCCCTTGTCCTTTCTCATGCCTATAACCTCCAATGTGGTCTTCCTGGCTTTGTTCCTTCTGAAGGAGAGCCAGTCCACTCCTGCTGTCAATTCCAGCTTCCAGCACTTTCTGCCAAGTGGGCTGGAGTCCTAAAACTGTGCACAGCCTTTTTTGTGAATTTAGCGCCAAGGACAAAATCACTATGGGCTCTCAGTAGAAAACTCCCAGACTCACCCTGGCCACTTTGTCCCCTCCATCCTAGGCAAGTACCTTTGACTCATCTACAAGCTTCTGGATTTGTATCTCTGCTTTGCCTTAGTAGAGAGCACTTCCACTTATTTGTCCCCTACATTGGAAACTACATGAATACGTGTGTGCTCATATGTGCATGTGTGTACTTGTTTTTTTAATTTATATATATATATATTTTTTTTTTTTTATCAAATCTAGACCCGTGTCCCCCATCCTATCCCCCCACCCCACCAGAGCTCATGCATTCTGCCAAACATGCTTTTCATCTCTTTCTCAGTCTTTCTCGATATTCTCCATGTGGAGGTTGACTGTTTTGAGCAGAAGTTCACTATTTCAGTCAGTTCTTTGATACAGTCCTTTCTGTTGTTGTTGTTGTTGTTGTTGTTGTTTCCAATATGCATCACTCCCAACTGCTTTGGAAAAAAGCTCAAGGGGCTGTGCACAAGAAATACTTACAACTAGGTAATTGGCACTAGCATCCACAGATGAGGGATACCATTCGTCGTTTGTTTTTCTGGGACTGTGTTACTTCACTCAGCATGATGTCCTCTAGTTCCAGACATTTTCCTGCAAAGCTCATGATGTCATCTTTCTTTACTGCTGCATAGAACTCCATTGTGTAGATGTACCACATTTTCTCCATCCACTCAGTTGAAGGGCATTTGGGTTGGTTCCAGCTCCTTGCTATTGTGAAGAGAGCTGGAATAAACATGGCCTTGCATGTATCTCTGTGGTGGGGTGAGTCTTGAGGGTACATGCCTAGGAGTGGTATAGCTGGGTCAGGTGGCAAGTTCATTCCAAGTCTTCCAAGGGTTCCCCACACTGCTTTCCATAGTGGCTGTACGAGTTTACATTTCAACCAGCAGTGGATGAGTGTTCCCCTTTCCCCACAACTTCTCCAGCACTTGGTATCATTTGTTTTCTTGATCCTAGCCAGTCTTATTGGAGTAAGATGATATCTTAAAGTGGTTTTGATTTGCATTTCCTTAATGATTAGTGATGTTGAACACTTCTTAAGGTGTTTCTCAGCCATCTCTAATTCCTCACTTGTGAAGTCTCTGTTCAGCTCTTTGCTCCATCTATTGAGTGGGTCATTTGTTGCTTTCTTCTTTTTGTTTTTGAGTAGTTAATATTCGGAAATCAATGCTTTGTCAGATATTTCTGTGGTGAAGGTTTCCTCCCACCTCCGTGGGATTTCTCTCACTCTTCCTTGATTGTTTCTTTTTGATGTACAGAAGCTTTTGTGTTTAATGAGGTCCCATTCTTTATTTGTTGGCACCTTAATTCTTGCGGCAGCTGCTGCCTGATTTAGGAAGTTCTTTTCCTACGCCTATGTCTTGTAGTCTGCTGCCAATTTTTCTTCTATCACCTTCAGAGTTTGGGATTTCATGTTGAGGTCTTTGATCCATCTGTGAGTGACTTTTGTACAGGGGCAATTATTTATTTTTCTACAAGTGTTGATCCAGTTTTGCCAATGCCACTTGCTGAAGATGCTGTCTTTTCTTCCATTGTGTCTTCTTGCCCCTTGTCAAATGAGAGTGGCTGAAATTTGTTGTGCTCAAGTTTGGATCTTTCAGTTTTGTTCTTTGTCAACTGGTCTGTTTTTGTGCCCAGTCCCAGGCTGTTTTTATGACTATAGCCTGTAGGTATAGTTTGAAGTCTGGTATAGAGATTCCCCCTGTGTGCTCTTTTCGCTCAGGGTTGTTTTGGCTATTCGGGGTCTTTTGGTTTTCCAAATGAATTTAAGGACTTTTTTTTCCAAGCCTGTGAAGAAAACTCTTGGGGATTTTGGATTGGGATTGCATTAAATATATACAAGCATTTCGGTTTAGATAAAATGGACCTTTTTACACTGTTAATTTTCCCAATCCATGAGCCTGGCAGGTTTTTCCATCTTCTGATTGTCTTCTTCAATTTCTTTTCTTTAAATGGTATAAAATTTTTTGTTGTAGAGATCTTCGGTGTCTTTGGTCAGGTTTGTTCCTAGGTATTTTATTGTTTTTGGGCTATTGTGAGTGGGAAGTCCTTAATTCTTTCTCCAATGCTTTTCTGTTGTGTGTAAAGAATGCCATTGAATTTTTAAGGTTAATTTTGTATCCTGCCACTTTGCTGAACGCTGTTAATCGTTTCTAGGAGTTTTCTGTGGAGTTTTTAGCATCCCTTAAGTAAAACAATCATATCATCAGCAAATGAGAATAGCTTGACTTCCTTTTTCCAATTAGTAATCCCTTTAATTTCCTTTTCTTGCCTTATGCTTCCAGCAACTGTTTCAAGCACTTTTGAAGGAGGAGTGGTGACAGGGGGCAGCCTTGCCAGTTCCTACCTTTAAGGGAGTTTCTTCATTTCCCATTTAGGATGATATTGCTGTGGGTTTCCTGTATATGGGCTTTGAGTACATTGAGAAATGATCCCTCTCAATCCAATTCCTTCTAGGACTTTAAGCATGAAGGGATCTGTAGATTTTGTCAGGCTTTTTCAGCATCAATTGAGTGATGGTGTGTTTTTGTCTTTCATTCCATTTATGTGTTTGATGATGTTTATTGATTTTCGTATGTTGAACCATCCCTGCATCTCTGATCCAACTTGGTCATGATGGATGATCTTTGTTGATGTGCGTCCTGTACGTTTTGCCAGTATCCTTTTGAATTTTGTCATCTGTGGTTCATTAGGGAGATGGGTCTATAATTCTCCATTTTAGTTGTATCTTTGCCTGGTTTTGGTAATAGAGTGATTGCTGGCTTCATAGAAGGAACTTGGGGAATTTCCTCTGTATCCTTCTAAACAGTTTCAGTATAATGTGTTGTCGGTCTTTTTTGAAATGTTTTATGAAATTCTACCCTGAAACTGTCTGGGGCCTGGTCTTTTTTTAATTGGGAGGTTTCTTATCACATCTTCAATTTCTTCATGTATTATTGTGTCTTTTAAGCTGCAGATCTCTTCTGGTGAGTTCGGTGTGTGATTCCAGGATTTCAGTACTTCATCCATTTCTTTAAGGTTTTCAAACTGGTAGAGTATAGGTTTTTTTGAATTCCCATATGATTTCTGGTCTTTTCCTTGTCTGTTGATATTTCCCTTTCATCACGATTGTATTGATTTTGGAGTTGTTCTTCTTTCTTTTGTTAACTGGGCGCAGAGGTCTGTCTTCTGTTATTCTTTCAAAGAACCAACTTTGGATTCATTGATTTTTTGTATTGTTTTTTTATTTTCTAGTTCAATTGATTTTGCTCTGTTTTGTTATTTCTTCCTGTCTGTTGCATTTAGGGTTCATCTGTTCTTGCCTTCTCAAGTGCTTTTAGCTGCAGTGTTAGCATCTTTCACTTGTGCTCTTTCTGTTTTTCTAATGTAGGCACCCAGGCTATAAAACTTCCCCTTAGGACTGCTTTTAAGGTTATCCCATAGGTTTTGTTGTGTTTATTGTTCATTGCTTTCAGTTCCAGGAATGCTTTTATTTCTCTTTATCTTTCCTTGACCCATTTATTCAAGGATGGTGTTGTTTACTCTCGTGTTCTTGTAGGCAGTAGGGCTTATCCTGTGTTGATGTGCGATTTTTGCACTGTGGTCTGATAAGAATGCATGAATTATTT
The DNA here is from genome assembly GCA_009823505.1 of Rhizomys pruinosus. Classification (NCBI taxonomy): domain Eukaryota; kingdom Metazoa; phylum Chordata; class Mammalia; order Rodentia; family Spalacidae; genus Rhizomys; species Rhizomys pruinosus. The sequence continues at coordinate 638,063 of VZQC01013995.1, read as the reverse complement.
TCAATCTTTTTCTATTTGTGGAGGTATTTCTGTGTCCCAGTATGTGGGGTGGTCGATTTGGAGAATGTTCATGGGGTGCTAGTGAGTAGAAAGTGTATTCTCTGGGTATTAGAGTGGAATATTCGTCGAGATCGATGAGGCCATTTGGTGTATCTTATCTTCAGTTCAGTGTCTCTCTGTTTAATCTTTGTCTGTTGACCTATCCAAAGGACTCAGTGGTGGTATTGGAAGTTCCCTACTATGAGTATACTTGGGTTAGTGTGTGACTTGTGTTCCTGGGAATTGTCTTTAAAGTTTGGTGCACCAGATGTTGGTGCATAATATTCTTACTTGTTAAACTCTTGTGAATTGTGCCTTTGATAAAATGTAATCCTTCTTTGTATCTCTGGATTTCTTTTACTTTGAAGTCTATTTTTTCTGATATCTAAAATAGATCTTTCTTTTTTATACCATTTGCTTGGAAATTTTTTTCCAGCCTTTCACTTTAAGGTGTGGTGCCTGTCCTTGAAGGTAAGATGTGTTCTTATAGACAGCATATCGATGGATTCTGTTTCCTAATCCAATCTCCCAGTCTATGTCTTTTGATGGGGAATTTAGTTCCATTATATTTAGGTTATGACTGATAGGTTGTGGTTGCTTCCTTTTGCGCTTATTATCCTTTGCAGGTGGGTTTTGATTTCTACTTCGCAGTTATCTTTTTATTGTTTCTTCTTTCTGCGGTTGCCTGGGATGGTTGGTTGCCCTTTCTTCTGTCCTTTGATTGCTTCAAAGTATTCTCTGAAGGGTCTTTGGTTTTCTGGACATGTATCTTCAACTTGTGTCATGGTAAGGTTTTCTCTCTCCTTCAACTATAATTGACCTTTTTTCTGGGTATATAACCCTGGGGTGTCGGCCATCTTATTGTTTCCTTTAACACTGGGAATGCTTTGCTCCATGGTTCTTCTTGATTTCATAGTTTGCATTGAGAGTCAGTTATAATTCTTGCACTAGCTGTTTCCCCTTATAGGTCACTGTTTTTTTTCTTTATGGCTGTTAAGCGGATTTTGCTTTGTTTTGGGTGATCTTAGCATCTTTAACTATTGAAGTGCCCTGGCAATGGAGAATTTATTTCGCCTGATCCTTGTCTGTTGGCGAGTTCTATGTGTTCTTTTTTGTATTGGTTTGTCATTTTCAGTTGGGAAAGTTTCATCTATATTCTCTTATGAAGATCTGATCAATACACATTCTTTTGGGATTCTTCTCCTTCCTTATCCTATGATGCAGAGGTTTTGATCTTTTATAGTGTCCCACAAGATTCTCCTGTTTTGTTCCAACTTGTGTGTATTCTTAAATTTTTCATAATCTTACTTGAGGTTTTTTAGTTGTATCTGTGTTATCTTCCAGATCTGTAGTGCTTATTTGTTCTTCGCATTCCCTCTCTGAGGCTTTTCGCCTCCTTGATGCTTCCATCTTATCTTAATTTGGATGAGTGTTTGTTTTCTTTCACTTCCCTTTCTGATCTTTAGTTAGTATTTCTACTTCCTTTTGTGCAGCTTTTCAATGCTCTTCCGTTGCTATTCTTGCTTACGCTGGTGGTTTTCCTTAGTCTTTTTCCAGCTAGGATCTTTTTCAGTGTGTTTCCTTCGCCTCCTTTGGAGTTGTTCAGTTTCTCTCTCTCTAGGTCCTTCTTGCGTTCCTTCATTCTCTTTCTTATTTCTTGATTTGCTCTCATTCATCTTGTAGTTCTTTTAGTATGTTCCCAATTGTGTTCTGATATCTGTGTTCTGGGCCATCCCCAGGGGGATTCCACTGTAGGAATCTTCCATAGGGTTGGTAGAGCTTGGTGTGGGATTATCCTGCCCCTTTCCCGTGTTGTCTCTTCTTCGTGTTCCTGGCATATGGGCTTCCCCTTGCCTGTATTCCAATGTGAGTCCCAAATGCCTCTTCACTGTGTTGAAGGCTTGCTTTGCTTGTCTCCTTCAGGTGCCTTCGTAATCCCAGTTGGCCGGGGGTGGGGGGGTACACCTGTGCTTCAGCTGGTCTCGGGAGATCTCAGATCTCAAGATGCACACAACCCTACCTTTCATACCAGCTGGGAAGATAACTCTGCCCCCACAGCCACAAAAGCCAATTAAGCCAAAGACAACTGGATTAACAGATTAACTAGATTAAGTCAAACAAGAATCAGCCTTGCTGAAGCACCCAGCTCCTACCTACTTACCTGGGCTTGCTTCAACTGGTCTTGGGAGATCTCGGATATCAAGACTCACACAACCCTACCTTTTATACAAACTGGGAGGATAACTCCGCCCCCACAGCCACAAAAGCCAATTAAACCAAAGACAACTGGATTAACAGATTAACTAGATTAGGTCAAACAAGAATCAGCCTTGCTGAATCACCCAGCTCCTACCTACCTACCTGCGCTTGCTTCAGCTTGTCTTGGGAGATCTCAGATCTTGTATGTGTGTACTTGTAATCACATGTGCTTGCAGGTGTGTTCGCATATGCATATTCATGTGTGTGGATTATTTGCTCATGTGTGCTCATGTGTGCATGCGTGACCATACACACATGTGTTGGCTTGTGTCTATGCACATGTTTGGGTATGTTTATGTATGTGTTCATCTACCTGTGCGTATAGTCATTTAGGGAGATTCATGAATGCATGTGTTTGCTTTTGCTTGTCTTTGTGTGCTCATGTGTTATATGTGTGCTCATGTGTGCATATTTGTGGTTAAGTCTGTGCTCATGTGTATGTCTGCTCATGTCTATGCTTATGTGTACATGTATGTGTACATACATTTCTGTGCCTGGGTATGCATTTGTGTTTTGACAGGGTTAAGGACTCACACCTTAAAGGAAGTGCCTTGGGGTTTGAGAAGGTGACAGAAGCAGGAAGGTCTCTCTTTCCTTGCCCTTCCTTCCACCCTTTGTCCTATAGCAGGTCATTAGACTCTCAGTAAAAGTCGCCCTTCTTTTTTCAGAGGAAATGAATATGAAGACCCCATGTAGTGTGTACTGGCCTTGTTCAGTTTCCTGACAGTGCTTTAGCATCAGATTGTACCCTCATTTAATCACACTTCCCCATTCTTCACCAAGTCTAAGTCCTATAAGTATACATGGAATTCCCTGTTTCCTTGGGTCTTAGGTCTTGAAGGATCTCACACACATAAAACTTACACTTAATACATTAATACATTATCTATTATTAAATACATGTTGTTATTAAATACATTTATACATTAACAATATTCTCCTCCAATCTATCTTGCTGCACCCTCAACAATGAACTCCAGATGGAGAAAGCTATTTCCTTTCCCTGCTGGTGTATTCATATTTGAGCATGCATACATATATACAGATACATCTACATTTATAATAGGGTTACACCGTGATAAAGCCATCACAAGTGGAAAATATTTTAAGTGTAAATTGAATTCACTCAACCTACTAAGTGTAATAGCTTACCCCAGTCTACTTCAGACGTGCTCCGAAGTCATTTTTGGTTTTTGTTTTTGGTCTTTTTGAGACAGGGTCTCCCTGTAGCCCTTCTGTCTTGGAACTCATTTTGTAGACCAGACTGGCCTTGAACTCACAGAGATCTGCCTGTCTCTGCCTCCCAAGTGCTAGGATCAAAGGTGTGCACCACCACTCCCAGCTCCTCAGAACTCTTTTTTTTTTTTTTTTTTGGTGTTTTTGAGACAGGGTCTCCCTGTAGCCCCAGCTGGCTTGGAACTAGCCCTGTAGACCAGGCTGGCCTTGAACTCATGGAGATCTGCCTGCCTGCCTCTGCCTCCCAAGTACAGGGATCAAAGGCTTGCACCGCCACTCATTAGCCTGAATTTACTATAAAGTGTTGGCTAACTCATACAATTTGCTGATTGCTGTACTGAAAGTGAAACAGAATGATTGAAGGGTGTACTTTCAGACCATTGTGAAGTCATAATATTGCTAAGCTAAATCATCTTAGGTTAGGGGCTGTCTGTATACATATTTCTCTCTGGACATTAGGGAGATACAGAGGATGTTTGGATAATATAAAGATTGAGAATATCAGTCTTAAATCTTTGATGCTCCGTCAAATACTAACTTTTGATTTGGTATAACTCATATAATGTCTCTAATCCTTCCTTCTCATCTGGAAAATGGGAATAGTAATATATATTTGGAGGATTTTGGAAAGAAGTTATTAGATGAGGTGATAGGATAGGGTTGAATGCCATCTGTAACTGTTATATCTAAAGTGCAGTAACAGTAAACCTTTCACATAGAATATTAGAAATACAAAATTAAGTGTGGTGGTACACACTTTTAATCCTAGCACTTGGGAGGCAGAGGCAGGCAGATCTTTGTGAATTCAAGGCCAGCCTGGTCTACAGAGTAAGTTCCAGGCCAGCTGGGGCTACAGGGATACCCTGTCTCAAAAAGACCAAAAAAAAAAAAAAATACAAAATTAAAGGCAAAAGAAGTCTACCCAAAGAGAAATGGAATTAACTCACTATGTGTGTTTTGTCATGTTATGCCAACCAATATAGGCTGCACTGAGTCCTTGTGGTGGCTCTCGTGCACCCATGTTCAGGGCTGCCCACTTGAGATTGGATAACCTCTCAGGGAGTTTGTTCCTGGAGAAGCTGCTTCTCCCTCCCATAGCATCCATTGATTGCCTCTGGATCTTCATCTTGAGTGGGACAACCTCGACATCCTCCATCCACTTTGGCATGTCATTGGTTTTGTCACTATGCGGATCTAATTAGACTATCAAACTGTATAGCTTTCATTGGTGCAGCCTCCCTGTCAAATCTAGAATGCATTGGCTAGCAGCAGGTGTCTTGTCTCTCTGTCTCGTATGTTCTCTCCACTCCCTCCTCCATGATGTTCCCTGAGCCTTAGGTGTAGAGGTTGCATTGTAGGTGTGCCGCATAGAGTTAGTTATCCATCTCACGGTCACATATTCTCTGCATTTAAACAGTTGTGCAACTTTGTGGTAGTTTCTATCTGTTACGAAAAGAAGCTTCTTTGATGGGAGGTACACCTGTTTTAAAATATAAAGCTATGTATGTAGAGTACAGTAAGAAATTACATTAGTCTTAAGAAGTGACAGAAGTATATTTTTTTCTCTAGGGTCTATGATCTCTCCAGCCAGGTGTACTTGGCTATGTCTACAGTATTATGTATGATTTCCCTTCCATTGAGCAGGCGTTAGGTCCGATTAGACAGCTGTTGATTACCCCCAAGATAAAAGTGCCACTTCTGCACAAATAGAGATAGTTTTCTGGTCAAGTCATTGTTGTGGTTCATAGACTTTCAGCTGGATGGGATCAGTGATTGGATTTCTCCCTTGGCAGCTTAATAGTATCTTCTGATACTATGAGACCCAGTCTTCAGGTAGGAGGCTTCCAGGTCAGTTCCAGCTCAATTGCACCAGTATATTGTGTCTTCAGCATTAGGGTCTTACCTTCAAGTTCTGGGAGGAAATAAAGGGGTGTGTCAATAGCTTGTACTATTTGGGGAGCTTCTTAGACTGCCTTGACTCAAAGGGAGATTTCCCATGCCTAGGACTGTGATCTTTGTTATATCACCATCAACCATATACAGACTTATTAACTATTACATTTCCCTTTGGTGTGTGTTTATTTCTGTGACAAAACATTCAGGGGATATTACTCAAACCCATGAGACTATGAAAGTCCTTACATAGACCATTTCCTCACTTCCTTGTTTATGATGCCGATAATATTCATGATGGTCTAGCTAGAAGTATAATACGTTGGTTTCACTCTGGGAACTGGAGGTGGGGCTGACTTTGACCACCTGCTAGCTGCAGTCAGTCATGCATGTGGAGTGAACTGAGGTTCCACAGCATGCCCCCATAGCTCACAGTTGATGGAACCATGGATCAATAGACTTGGAGGGGCTGTAATATTGGTTCTTTACTCATCATCCCCATAACTCATTAGGCAGGAGCTTGATGCAGTGGAATTATGAAATGTCCCAAACAGTGTCATGTGTTGAAGGTCTGGTCTCCAGCTGGTGGTGCTATTGGAAATGCTGCCAATTTGAGTTGATGGGGCCTAGCTGGACACAGGAGGACACTGAGAGAATGTCTTTGGGGTGCTTCCCACTCTCCCTGCTTCTGGGCCATCATGAGGTGGCAGTTGCCACCTCCACATGACCCCGCTCTTGTGATATTCTCCTCTGCCTAATCCCCAAAGTAAAGGAGGCAGTCATGGGTTGAACCTCTGAAAGATTAAGCCAAATCTTCTTCCTTCTTTTAAACTGTTTCTCTTGGGTATTTGTCACTGAGACCAAAAAAAAAAAAAAAAAAGAAAAAGAAAAAAAAGTCTGACTAACACAGAGGCCAAAACAAGATGAGGTGCAGAGCTCAGATATCCTCTGCCCAGTGCCGGAGTCTGGCTGACTGGGAGTTGGAGCAGACTCCAGTCTACCTGCCTAGCTTCTAAAATCTCCTATTGAAGAGTAACAACAGATTTAGCTCTCAGGGACTCTTAAGCCATTTTCCTGGAAACCAGCTCCACTCAAAAATGTTTAATTAAGACACTCCCACCCTCCTAAAAATAGGAAAGAAAAATCGATAAGCACTAAATGGTTATAATCCTTAGATCAAAGTGGTTTTTAAATAAGGTTATCTTTGGCTTTAGCCCCTCTCTGGCACTCTCTATCCATAAGCAAAAGGTATGAGCTAGGCTCTTTTGGAAGGGGACAATGACATGTCCTAAATGTGTCATCCAGATATTTGCACGTGTCTCACAGCAAGAATGGTCTTGTCTATTCCATGTGGAGGTTACCAGTTGGATTTGTAATTTAGGGACATTACAAAATCTACTTCCAAATTTTGCTCTGTTATTCCTGTGCTGGGATATATTTGCTAAGCTTAGAAATTTGGGAAGAGGAGGGAGTATGGGACCAATTAGCATAATTGATTCTGACAATCCAAGCCTTAGGGTCTTTGCACGTGTTCCCTCTGCCTGGAATGATTTTACCCCATAAGGGCTGGAGAGCTCCTCGCTTCTTAGTTCTTGAGTCATCCCTTTCTCAGCAAGGCTTTCCTAATCCAAAATCCCAGCCTTTCCTTCATGCTGCACTGTCTTCTATGTCTCTCTCACTCCCCTTGTATTTCTTCTTTCTGCTGACCACTTTCTTATTTTTTTCATTTTATTTGTTATTTTTATTTTATGTGTACAAGAGTATTGCCTCCATGTGTGTAAGTGCACCTGTGTCCTGCAAAGTCCATGGAGGTCAGAAGAGGGCATTGGATCCCCTGGAAATGGAGTTACGAATGGTCCTTAGTCACCATGGGGGCACTGGGAACTAAACCCAGATCCTCTGCAAGAGCAGCCAGTGCTCTTAACCACTGAGCCATCTCTTCAGCCAGACCAATTTCTAACATGTTAGATACTTCGTTGATTTTACTAAGTGTTTTGTCTGTGTCTTCTTTCTCAAGGACATAAAAGATCTTAGGGACTGTCATACATTATAAGCTTTTGGAATAAATAGTACTTGGCATTTGGAAAGAGCTCAGTCAGTATTTAATGGAGGCCTGCTGGTGGCTAAGAGCTGTCTTTTACAGGAAACTCAAACCCTCAGGCTCCAGCTCCATATCTTACAGGACTTAGCCTTGTGCAGAGCTTTATTTTGCCTTCATATATCTTGGTCTCGCCATCTGTAAAATGGGGTGATAGTAACAGTCAACTTCAGAGCTGTGATGAAAATGACATACATTTTATATATTTAGATAAGCACTTGACAGGTGGCATGTGCTTATAAGTGTTTGTAAAGACATGCTATTTATAGAGATACCCAATAATTACTAAGTATTTTCTATGTTCTGGAACCGTGCCGTGCACACGTAAAGTGGTTAGATATAGTATTTGACATGTATGAACTTCATAATAAATACTAGCTATCGATTTATTTATTTGTCAATTTATTTTAACATACAAAACCACATATGATGGTAGATATTATTTTTTGTTGTTCTGGTTAACACTGGAAAGATTACTTAACTCTCTCAAATGCAGATTGCTTCATCTGCAGAGCCATTTCAAGACCTCCAAGGTAAGGTGTAGATAATGGAACTTCTGACTTCAGCCCTGTTCCCAAGGTACAGGTGGTGTTTGCTTACAGGCTGGTCTTTTCTTGCCTAATTGTTAGTTTCAGTGATTGTGAGAGAAAACTCTGAAACTTTTTGGATCACTACCTCCCACTCAAAGTTCAAATTCAATCCAAGCCTCGTCTCTCCTTCATAAGGACGAGTTACATGCAATTTATCACATGGGTTCTGTTGATTGAAATTGTTTAAATTGGCTCCACACAGACACTGTAAATACTGAGCACAAAGCTTCTGAACTGACCTGGTTTGGGAACTGAGGCTGTGCAGTATATTTTGCCCCTGAGGGCGTTCAGTATATTTTCTGCCGTATAAAACCACCCCCCCTCCTTTCTGCGCTGACTGCCGCATTGAGTCTTCCAGTACAGCAGGGCTTGAGAGAGTTCGGCTACAAAATTCAGCACAGCTATCTCTGCTGGGCAGTATGAAGGGGGTCGGGGGGAACCAATCGCTTGCAGTGTCTTGGGCTCCCAGCATTGAGAAGAATTTGCAGAACCGAGAGCGGAAGTAGGAAAACCAACAGGTAAGCACCACAATCACTTTTAATTGCAAACACTTTGATTGGAAAAACTTCTAGGAATGTTTCCAAACAGCAGCCACCATTACAAAGTTTTGCTTTATTGTCCTATATCGCCTCTTATCTAAGCAGAGGAGGTAGAACACCCAAGTGACACTGCTGCAGCTTAGGCGACAGGGCTCAAGAGCTGTAGCCATGGGTCTGGAGCATACCCTAGAAAGGAATTCAGAAAGGAGCTGCAGAAGAGCGTTGCACCGGAGGCGGACTAAGGATCAAAGTCAGCACTTGCTCACCATTGAAACCAGCAAGGCGGGAGCTGTTGAATGGGGTGATTGGTGATGCTACCCTAGGGGATGTCAGAGAAATAGGGGTGCAGAATGGAGTCCATTAATGGTGTTCTGAATAGACTGGAGAACGAGACATGCAATTGGATGGAATTACAGAACTTATCAACGGAAGGGAGTCGAGAACTGTAAACCAAACAGCACATGAGGGATGAGAGAAACGGGAGTATAAGAGAGGATGGCTTGAGAAAAACAACAGGGCAGAGGAAGGATCGGGAAAAGGAGAAATGCTCCCACTGACTGTGGGAGACCCACAGTGTGGTGAAGAAGGCTCCTCGCTGTGGCTGAGGTTTGGCCTTAGCACTTTGTGTTGCTCATTGCTGCCCCCATGTGTCCAGAGCCAGGCTGACAGCCCTAATAAGGGTGCCCAGGCAGTGGGCACAGGACATGGCTCTAGCATGTCTCTACATAAGCCCCCTAGCTTACTTCCCTTTCAGTGCCATTCTTCTGGGATAGACATCATCTACTTGAATATCACACAGTAAGAAAGATGTTGAGTCTCATTGGTCTTTTTTATGAGTTCATCGAACCCTTCCTATCTGTCCCATTGGTTAACAAGTGAGCAAAGCTTCCGGAGCAGGAGAGGCAGAACCTTTTCCTTTACCTTTTCCTAGTAGGCACTTTTGGAAAAAGAAGCATAGGGACATGTACAAGAAGGCTGGACTAAGGAAGTGCCAGGTGGAGCTGGGAGAGAGGCCCAGAAACCGGAGAGACAACTGCGGCATCAGAAAGGAAACACGGGGGCTGGAGAGGTGGCCTAGCAGTTGAGAGCGCAGACTGCTCTTGCAGAGGACCCGGGTTCGATCCCCAGCACCCACATGGCGGCTGAGAACCGTCTGTAACTCCAATTCCGGGAGAACTCCAGTTCCAGGGGAATCCGAGAACCTCTTCTGACCTCCGCGGCATTGCACGACACGGATGCACAGACCTACACGCAGACAGTACATTCAAATAAATAAATAAATAAATAAATTTAAAAAAAAGGGAAACACGGAGGTCCCAGTCAACGCTGGGGCTCACCGGCCTGCAGCTATCTGTCTGTGCTGGTGCTTTTCTGTGTATCTGAAGCCAGGGCTTTTCTCTCCTTAATAAATGGCACAGAATCCCAGAACTCCAAAGATTTCTTTGTTTGTTTGTTTGTAATGAGGGAGCAGTTAGCTATTCTGACAATTTTCTTGGAGTATGACAGCATATCATTGAAAAGTAGAACATATGAATTTTTTCAATCCTTCTTGCTTAAAAAAAAACCCATCCCTCCCAAATAGCATATGATAAAATGAAGAATAATTGTCGTGCATCATACCTTAGTGTGAAGTGACACTCAGGTTAGACATTCCTCTTTCTCCCTTTGTTTTCCTGCTTTTGTCTCAAATTGGAGTGAGGAAGCAGTAAGAAAGTTATCAATTAGAAAGAGTAAGTGGACCTCGAGGACTGTGATGCAGCTATAGTCAAGGAAGATGAGGAGAAGGCAGAGAAGAGGTGAGATGCTGAGTGTTCTGACAACCACATCTAATGTATTAAGATGTTGGAAATAAGGCTCCCTGTCAATACTTTTAAAATTGGGTTTGTTTTATTTTTAGTAGAGAGAAGAGATACTGTAAAGAAGACAAGGAGTGAGGCTGGGGTAAGTTTGGTCTTACTCATTAAATTAGGACTGTTTTCTGTTTCGGACAAATAGGATTCTGCTTTGAGAGAGGAGAGGGTGATATAGTGGGACGTTTTGTGTATTCTCCAAGCAAAGGAGAAAGAGAATCCCAGAATTAGAAAATATAGAATAATCAGATTCTGTTTAACACCTTCCCTTGCATCCGGGGGATTACACATAAGCCACTTAAGCTGAAGTCTCAAGGGCCGCAGTTGGTCCCATTTCTATTAAAATCTTGCCTAACTGGAGAGCATAGTACTTTCATTTTAGAGGAAAAGGAAAAAGCTGATGATGGTCCTAGAGTAGCTCTGAATGATACTAGTTCTTTTAATCACTCAATGAGGCAGTATGTTTGCCATCTAATTTCATCCAAAACACCCTAAACTGAAAATAAAGTGCTGTTTAATAGGCATGCAAAGATGTCATTTCATTTTGCTGAATGTTCTAGTAGCAACTACTAATTATTTAAATGTATTTTTTTCCTGTAATTATTTGAAACAGACTATTCAAAGCTCCCCCATTAACTTCAAAAATATTTCGGTGTCCTACAGAAATTCAACAGTATAAATTTAAATAGCTTTTTCCTTCTTTTCTTCAATGGGCTGAGAATACAGCTGGATGAGGTGGAGGAAATACATCTTGTGCACATGGAAACAACTGAAAAATAAGGAATGAAGAATCTCTCCACAAGCTCTCTTCTACTACTGAGCTTCTCCTTGCTGCATTCAGATTCCTCAGTGTCTTGTGGAAGGTCATAGAACTCATCCCATGGACATTTCTGTACTTGCTGCTGAATAGTGAGAGGCTGAGAAGCCAATCAAGGTGAAGTAGATACAGGGAGCAGATCTAAGGAAAGGGAGATGGATCCTGTCAATGTCTGAGGCTGGTTTCAAGTTGATCTCCCTTCACAGACAAGCCTCATTTCCTACTGATTTCATTTAGAATGACAAGGTTAGACCCAGCCTCCCTGTAACCACCCCTAGCTACCTGAAAAGACCCCATAAAATGACAATCTCTCTAAATTATGCTTCTCATGTAAAGATAGTTTTAAATGAAGTGACAGGAACTCAGGATGAATGGTCACATTCATTGCAGGTTCCTGGGCTTGGATAGTGATCACAGGGACATATTAGATAGCTTTCTTTCTGTCACTAGAATGAAAATCCTGACACAGGATACTTAGAGGATAGAGACAGGTTTGTTTTGATCTGCAGCTCTGGAGGTCCAAGTCCAAGTTTGGGCGACTCCATTTAGACATACGACAACATAGTAGGAGTGCATGCTGGAGCAAAGGGGGGGATAGAGTGAGCAACACCTCCCACTGGCCTCATCACTTACCAATAGCATTACCCTGGATGATGGACACTAAGCATTTATACATTCACTTCGAGGAATCCGCTAAAACCATAGCACAGGGTTCATCCCTTCTCTCTATGGATGCATCCAGTTCAACAGTCCCGCAGGCGTAAGGGGGAGCTGAGCTTTTGCACTTCTGCAAAATGCTGTAACATATACCACATCCAAAGAACAGGAAGATATTAATAGTCTAGCTTTGTCATTTAACCATTATGTGGCCTAACAAGCAAGAGGTTTTCCTGTACAAGAAGAAGGCAGAATGACAGCAGGTAAACTCACCCGATGGTGATTGGGTTTCAGCTATGAATGTATTCATTGTAGCTATGTCTGCAGTCCTTAGTTAAAGCTATATCATACACAGCTAGCTCTTCTGGGCATGCCATTTGATAAATGACACCTATGATCTCTTTCACCTACACTCACACACATGGAAATGACTAACAGGTGGCAGGATCTACAAAACAGTTCCCGTGCACAGCACAAATTTAAGAAGGAACGTCAGGTAAAAGCTAGGTTCTTTGATGACCTTCTCTATGGGCTACTCTTCCAAGTCTTGCTCTTTCAAGCCTTGCATTTTGGGAGCTTATCATTAATAAACCACTTGTATGACAAAAAAATGATGCAAAAGTAGAACATATATCCTTCTACTCAAAACCTAGCTTCATAAAGAAATAAAGAAGTGGGCATGAACTCACAAACCAACACAGCCTATTGTCAATGCTCTTGGATGCCCACCAGAACTTGACAGTAAGACCCTATTGTCGAAGACACTATACACACTGGTCACAGAACATAGAGAAATCAAGTTGATACTTACCAGGAAGCTTCCTTCCTGATGACCGGTTTTCTTAGATTCAAGGCCCACTGTGCAGGAGGAAACACAGGACTGGTACTGTAAATCTAGCCAAGAATCCATGGTTGGGGAGCTCATAGGCCCTAGAGTGAACCTACTACTACTATTCTGCTAAATATATATCATATCAAACTGCCCCTTAAATTGTATCTCTACCCATAAGTTAGGAAATCTCTCAAACTTCATTGTGCAGTAGACAGTGGTTAATGCAGAAACTCACAACTGGTCAAAGACAGAGAATAAGTGTCACTGAAATACTCAGCCACCAATGGGATATCTATATCACATGCCTTCCCTAAGGCTTAGCGATCATTGCAGAAGAGAGGGCAGAAAGATTGTAAAAACCAGAGAATGAGGAGAACCGAGAGACACAGTGTCTTCTGCAGATGACAAAACTGCTCACTCATGAACTCATAGCACCTGTGTTTGCCTGGACAAGACTTGCAAAAAATCAGGACAGTCAACACTCTAGAATGGAGTAGGAAGGGGACATCAGAACCCGACTTCTAACTAAGGAGTTACGGACAGTTAATGCCTTCTGGTAGAGTGAGAGTCCATTTTCTTTAAGGGTGTGTTTTCTGGTAGGCTGACCACAAATAAGTGGATGGACTCACACCCAGGGTATGAGCAACACAAATGGGAGTTGATGGGTTATGAGAAAAGGTACATTAGGTTGCAAGGGGGGGCAGGGAGGTAGGGGCAGATCTGGATCTGGGAGAACTATTCAGGAGGGATTGAAGTGAATATGATCAAAATATATTATCTAAAAGTCTCAAAGAATTAAAGTAGTTTTAAGTAAGAAGGAATGCATGCAGTGGACAGAGTTAAGCTATATCCTTTGTTTTCCATACTTCAGGAGTCTACACCCTCATGCATATATACTTCAGCTCCCCACACTACATTTTTTAAAATTACTAAGTCAAAATCTCAGTTATGCCTGGATTAACCACATAATGTTTATTTGAGAAGAGAAAACGATCTCCCCAAAGAATGACAGATTGATGAAGGAAAGCTTCCAGTTAGAAGTTCAAGGTGAGCATTTTTGATAGACATCACTTCATAGAATGAATTCATGATAGAAGAAAGTGCCTACGTCTCAAACACACATGGGCAAGAGAGAGACAGGGATGTAGAGAGGGATGGAGGAAGGAAGGGAGAGAGGGAGGAAGGGAGGGAGAAAGGAAGGGAGGAAGAGAGAGAGAAAAGCATCAGAGAGAGAGAGAGAGAGAGAGAGAGAGAGAGAGAGAGGCATCATTTGGATCCCTAGCACTTAGAATAAGACCCAGGTGCTGAGAGGCCACGGAGGGAACCCCCAGCAGACTTTAGGATGGGCTGCCTAAGGACCAAAGTGGCTTGGTCCTATCATTTGGGGAACCTCCAACTTTAAAATGTCACACACAGTCTTTTTCTCAAAATCTGATGTTTGCTGGCTGAGAGAATTAATAAGTAAAACATGACATTCACAGATAACTTAATGGTCTAAATCTCTGAGTATCTATGAATCCTTTGATCTTTCTAATACCAGGTGTATCATTCAGTCGACATGGAAATGGGATCGAAGGTCGATTGCATTGTTCCCAGGCTCCTGAATACCTTGGTCTCCGTTTTGCCTGCCTAAGAGTCCCTTCCAATGGTTTGACCAGTATTGAGGATAAGACTTGCATGTGTCACTAGGACGAATGATTTTCATGTCATTACCATTTCTCTACAGGTGGTTATCATTTTTAATTGACTCTTTTATTGTCTGTAATCACTACTCAAATCCAAAGCATGGAAGTCAGTCTTGATTCTTCCCTCTCCTTCATGCCCAATCATGAGCCATTTTCATGTTTGCTTATAGTTCATGAACATCTCCTCTTGTTTACTAAACAGTTGTCTCTTATTTGCATTCCTTTCTGAGATCTGGCTTGTCCTCTCAAAACTATCCTCTATTCAGAGCAATATGTAAATTCAGAACTGTCATAGTTAGCTTTAATTTTCAACTTGATACAGCTGAGAGTCACCAGGGAAGGGAATTTCAATTGAAAGAGTTCTCAGATCAGATTGGTCTGTGGGTATGTAGGTGGGGGTTGTCTTAATTGCTAATTGATGTAGGAGAGCTCAGCCCACCGTGAGAAGCATCTTCCCTGGGCAGGTGATCCTAGGCTATTTAAGAAAGCTAGCTAACCACGATCCTGGTGGACCCAGCAAGCAGTGGTCTTCCATAGTTTCTGCTTCAAGTTCCTGTTCTAACTTCTCTCAATGATGAGATGTAATTTGTAACCTGAAAGAAACCCTTTCCTCCCCCCATTTCTTTTGGTCAGAGTATCACAGGAACAGAAAGAAAGGCAGAACAAGACTTTGTCAGCTCAGCTTCCACTTAAAACCCTCTGTGGTCCCCATATCCTTCAACATAGTGGAGGGTTTCCTTGATACCACTTGCTCCTTGGACCTGTGACAATCCCGGAGTTAGAAGAAGTTAGCACAGCTTCAATATTCCATGACGTAATTCCAGCTTGACAATCTCTGGCCTATGGAATAAAATGGTCTTGTCATGGCAATGAAGGCCTCTGCACAGCGGCCTTGACCCAACTCTCCAATCTTATTTTTGAAATGCTGAGAAAAGATTCAGCTTTCTGTTTCTATGGTAAACACCATGACCAAAAAGCAACTTGGAGAGGAAGAGTTTATTTCAGTTTACAAGTCCCAGGTCACAATCCAACATGAAGGGAAGGGAGGGCAGGGCCCGAAGCAGAGACCACGGCAGAAGGCCGCAGACTGGCTAAGCGGAGACCGCGGCAGAAGGCTGCAGACTGGCTAAGCAGAGACCGCGGCAGAAGGCTGCAGACTGGCTCACAGCCTCCTCCTGGGGGAGGGCTTGGTCAGCTGTTTTTCTTATACAGACCCACCTGCCCAGGGATTAGTCCACCTACAATGAACTGTGTCTCCTATATCATTTAAAAAACTTAAGAAAATTGGGGCTGGAGAGATGGGTCAGTGGTCAAGAGTGCCCACTGCTCTTGCAGAGGACCAGCTAAGAACCATCTTTAAGCCTGCATGGTGGCACAATTGCCTTTAAAATGCCAGCATCTATATCCTGTAGTATTTCATGATCGGCAGAGAGGCAGATCTCTGTGAGTTCAGGTCAGCTGGGTCTAAACTGGGGAGTTCTAGGCCAGCCTGGGGCGTTGCAGGGAGACCCTGTCTTCATAAAGACATATATAAATATATTGTAGATAATGATAGATTTAGATAGTTATGTAAGTATAATGTATTATATAAATTAGTATTATGTAGATGTGTAGTATATATGATAGAGATAGAGATAGATTATATTGATAGATAGATAGAGATAATGAAGTTAGATAGATATTAGTATGTCTCACAGACATGGCCCAAAGCTGAATCTGCAGAAGAAATTCTTGGCAAACGAGGGTTCCTTTTCCCAGGTGACTCTAATTTATATCAAGTTGATTAAAAAACTAAACAGTCACAATATTAAGTAGTATCTTCTGTATTTGGTTTTATAAGGTGGAGAAAACCAATCATAATATGAGTTAAACACGTTACAATAGATATAACACATGTGTGGATGGGAGGAACTCAAGTCTATAGTCCTTCTCATCAATAAAACAATGTCAAATGTCTCCCCAAAGAGTAATCACGATAGCCAAGCATTCGTTTTAGTTTTTATTAACTTTATTTAAAAATTTTATATTCTGCTATGGTGGTGTGGAATCGAACCCGGGCCCATTGCCAAGAGTCGGTGCTACTAAAATCCGCGACGGTCGTGCATCTTTGCCGCGAGGACAGAAGAGGACTAGGTCGATTACCCGGGGTGTTCTCTAACGACCTCACTGCGACCATGACATTCAACAGCTCTGGCAAAACGTTAGGTAAGCTAGGATGAACCTTTCTAAAAAAAAAAAAAAAGAGGTCCGTCAACCGAGCACTTCAAGCGAAAAAAAAAATTTCTTTTTTAAAGAGAGAAAGCAGAATATTTAATCCTGGCCCTCAGGGAATCAAATAGAAACACTTAAGTACCTTTAAATGCACTCAAATAAAAAGTGCAATTAATTCAGCTCTAGGAAGGATGGGTTCCCGATCTATAAAATATTGACCTTACACGGTTGTGAAGTCTAAGTGAGATAATGCATATGGAAGAGTCTGTAATGCTGAAAGCTGGGAATACCACAAGGCAACATAAACAACTCATTTGTTCAGATGGGGGCTGGAGCATACTACTAAGTACTTGCACCTTTTAAAGAAGCAATGAAGACTCAGTTTCCATAGACCATTGCCCAAGGCTCAAAAAGTCAGCCTGGACTATAGGAGACCTGGTTTTCAACAATCAAAAGTATCCTCTTATGTTTCAGGTTTGGCTATTTGTTCTGTTTTGTTACTGTGTGGATCTGACAGAACCAAGACATCTTGCAGAAGAATTTGGCTATGAGGCTGCCAGTCTGCAACCTCTGCTTCATAAAATACTTCAAGTCTGCTGCTCAGAATTTGCAAAGCAGACCACCAAAGGGCAAAAGGATTAAGAGTGAGGCAAGACATCCTCTCCAGCTGGTGCAGTTTTAGCAGTGCACGGTAGGGGCCTAAGGATTCTGTGTAGACAGAACACAGATGTGGTAGGTGAGGACTACTAAACAGGCAGAAAATTAGACAAGTCTGAATCAATCTGCACTTTACAGTCAAAGGACTCAACCAAGGCAGAAACAATAAAGAGGAGACTAAAATCAATGTATTCTTATCGGTTTGTTTTGAACCCTAGCTCTAAATGGGAGTCACATAAAATGCTGCTGATACCTTCCGGCACACTTTAGTCTATGCCACTCCTGTAAAAACCATTGGGAAGCAGCTTAACGCTATCACATTTGTCCTGTAGGCTGGGTAATGTGGGAAGGACGGCTCACAAATTGGTATCTTGGTCACATGGTGATGGAACCAGTCTCTACGTGACATATCCTATGCTAATGGTTGGATTCAAGGAGGTAGAAGCTGCTGATTGGAATATCTCGATACAAGCATTTCCAAGTCAGCATAATCAGAAACGTTCTATTTGAAATTGAAATATATTTTCAAAAGGATAAAATAGAAATTGGAACATTAAAAAAAATCACAACAAAACTTCCTTTCCCCCAAGTCTTTTTTACCCAGTATTCCTCAGGCCAACAGATAACATGCAACTTTGTCTTTCTTGTTATTCAAGATGGAGTGGATGCTGATCTCTCTTTCTCTCTCTCTCTCTCTCTCTCTCTCATCACCTCTCTCTCTCTCCTCTTCTTCCTCCTCCTTCTCTCCCCTCTCATTTCTATCTCCCCATATATCTAAGTCATCAGGAATTCCTATTGTTTCTACTTTCACCAAAATATATCCTGACCCCCCACTCCGTCCTGGGTTCCATCAGTCTAGTATCTCTCACCTGGGTTACTGCAGAAGTTCTGTGAATTCTGATTCTGCCCTGCCTGCCTATATCAGTAAGAACATGTTTCAGTATTCTGGAGAAATAAATAACTAAATTTTCTCAGTCTCTTAAACCAACAAGATTACTTACAGCTCACTCTCACACTCAGCATAGGTTGGCAGTCCCTAAAGTCACCACAGAAGTGACTGACAGCAGCACCATTGCCAAACACAGGGTGGAGCAAACCTCAAACCTACAAAATGGAAGTGGAACATGTCACTGCTGTGCATGTTTCATTGGTTAAGGCAGTCACATGGCTGTAACAGGTTCTTAGAGATTGCTCTTGTTATAAACTTGGGCTCACGTGGTAACCAGAAGCAGAATCAAAGCCTGGTGTCTTTGTTTTCATTTTGTGTCTTCTTTACTATGTCCACTTACCATTCCATGTGGGCATGTGGTCACTCAAGGAATGTCTATCTAAAGAGTGGCAATACCTAGCCTACTCATGTCCCTCAAGGCTAAAGGTACAAAGAAAACAGTCACGGAGAAATTTTACTGTTACCTATGATAATTTCCCATTTGGGGTGCCCTAAAAGCACCTAATGTTTTACCCTCATTGTCCTAAACTGAAAGAGCAGCCCCTGGAAGAACAGGCGACCCCCTCACCCTGGCCCCCAGACAAAGGGGATTCTCCACAATGCTGAGGCTGCAGCCTGCATCAAGGGTAATCATCCAGTGAGAATGAGCCTGTGTCTCAAGCCATAAGAACTTCCTCATCTGCCTTGTGGAACCAGAATGGAGACAATGGTCAGCCCAGCTATACCTTGAACAGGACTGCTGAACTACACATACCTCTTGCTTCCTGATCCAATCCACCCTTTGTTGAAATCTAAATCTCATGTCAGAGTCCTGAAGATGGACTCAGGATTACTGAGTTCCTTCATCTCCTTTGCTTCATGTTATGGACATGGATTAAATCTATGTTCTCTGCTTTTCACCGTTATTGGGCTCTTTGGCATACTGAGGGCAGATAGCTGAACCTCCTTTGTCAAGGCTGCCAGATCCAGGGCTTTTATCCCCATTGTCTTATAGCATGGGCCTGGCTGACCTCAAAAAGACAGGGAAGTACAACCGAACCAGGTCCCAGGAGAACCAGAAATAATTTGTAAATAGCATTAATATTGCCACACTTCCCTAACATCCGTCTGTTCCCAGCCCAATGGATCACATGGCCAGATGGTATCACTTTTCTGTCCTCATTTCCCCAGAGGGAAAGTCTGAGTTCCTAAGACTTGCTTGATATAAGGTGCATGATCTGATGAGCCAGTGCCTCTCTGATTCTGGGTATTCTACTATCCAGGACTGTGCCCTTGATTCCAGTGCAGGGGACATTCTTCCAATGCCCAGTAAGCCCAAAATGACCCCCCTGCAGGACTTGTGTACTGGCTTTTCTGTCTTCCTAGAATTCTTTGAAGATACATACATGGCTCACCCCTTCACTTCCTTGTTTTTTTATAAAACCTCATTACATTCAAAATTGCATCCATATATCCCCACCTCTGACAGGAGGATCCACAGAATTCTACCTACATTCTTCTCAGAAAATTTTTTTAATGTCCCAGAACTTCAGCAGTCTCCCTTCTGATATAGAATTATAGGACTCACCTTGCTGGGTTACTGGAAAGATTAACTGAGAAAATAGATGGTTCAGCATTTCCATCATCTCACATAAGGTTAATCCCTCCTGTTTATCCCAAACATAAAATTGCATAATGACCATTCAATGGTTTTCTGCAAAAATCCCATAATGGAGATGAGGTCCTGGAAGGAATCTTCAAGTATATTTTTTAGAAGAATCTTTCAGATCTTTGTTGATGCTAACCAAAACAAAATCAAATGAAACCAAATGTAAACAAAACACTAAATATCTATGATCAGACAAGTTTAGGGCAAGTTTTCTCTACTTATGGTTATCCACTGGGGATTCAGAATTCATATTAGCATAGAGAAAGCCCTGAGAATTCTTGTAGTGGGGAAACTCACTCAACTGTATTTAACCCAGCATTTCCCAAACTTAATTGACCACAGAATCATGGCTTTTTTTAAAAAAAAATTCCTTCACACTAATGCTTATTAACATCCTGGAGAACTAATGATCTGAGGAATACAACTTGAGAAATGCTGATCTAGCCTAAACCTCACATTTAATTGGGGACTAAATCACAGACCAGAGAGGTTAAGTGTCCAGCCCATTGTTAACCAGAGGCAGGGTGAGATTGGGACTGGACTGGCATCATCTAGTATCAAGTTTCTTGCTCACTTCATGGCTAATGAAGTCTAACTATGGAAAGAGAAAAAAAAATGTTTCCCATTTCCAATAGCATCAGACTCCTACTTTCTATCCTGGTTTGGGATATATTTCTCTGCCCCTTTCACCCTCTCACCTTGGTCTTGCAGAAAGGATTGTTCCTCTGTTATCCCCAAGCCCTCCATCAAGTTTGGATATCAAGATGCAGAAAAAAAATAAAACTTGAGAAGGCATGTCTAGACAGACCTGTTAGGTATTATTTATGGGTGCCTAGGTGTCTTACTAGACTCTATGTCTAAATGAGGGGGAAAATTGCTCTATAAATAACAGCAATAATCACCCTTGGCTTTGCCATGCAGGAGAGCTCACAGACTGAAGGCTGCAGACAAATGAGCTACCGCCATTCCCTAGACCCCCCACCCCACCCTCGGTGCTCCCTGTACCCTGGCTGACCTGCCACATGCTCATGAATTCTTCATCATTTTTCTCACATTCTGTACAATGTGATGTGACAGGTAGGTCTGTTATTGGGATAAAAGTTTTCAGATGGATGGATAGGTCAGGGGTTGGACATACATGCAGGGAAACACCACTCCTGGCTTAGGTATATAATAGTCTCCTCCCAGTGTACACAGAGATAGAGAACAAGTGATCTTTGGGGTGATAGCTAAATCTATCTAGTTAGTTATAAATATGGAGATTATGTGTTTCAATAATGTACTCTAGTCTCAGATGATGTGATAGTATATGCACAAAAATACCCCTGGTTGACCTGATCTTTATGTGGTTTTTGTTCTCATTAATTAGCTTGTAGATATTTCACAGAAGTGAAGTGGACAGAGAACCTAACATGCCCTCTTTGTGGGTGAGTAAATTGAGGCCCAGATCAGTTATTAGAAATTTGAGGTTTGGGCTTGAACATTTACCATTGACTCTTTTTTTGTTGTTGTCTATTTTTAAGGGCTTCTACAATATAATAACACAGTTGTTTTCAGATAACATTGATGTTACTCAGTTTGCCATACAATTAGGTAATTGGTGCATTTTGCAAATATCTATGTCCAAATCTTGAACAACCCAAGGCTCCCATAGTCCAGTTGGTGATGCTTGTATGCACAGGCATGTTGGTCAATTAGGAGTCCAGTCTATATTGCTGTAGTCTCATGATTCACCCCTATCTCTCCACAGCCCTTACATTCTACCATGCCTCCCCCAGCACAAGTGGGTGAGAAGAAAACAGTCTACTTTCTTTGGAGTAGACTCTAGTCTACTAGAACAGACTCTAGTCTGTTCAGGTTGTTTCCCTTCATGGGTTGACAGCTTATCCAGTGATACCTTTTTAGTCATACTAACAAAGCACAAGCAATTGGATGCACAGGCATTTAAGCAGTACTAATTATTATGGCAAGCCAAGCTGTGAGCATAGACACAGATGCTTGGATGGTATGCTAATCCACAAAAAGAGCTCCTCCTCCTGAATGACTCCCTATATGCTGAACTGGGGATCACTCTTGGTGGAAGTCAATTTTAAAAGCAGCAGAGTACCACACATACCTAAGCCCTTTACCTTCCAGTGAGAGATATGTCATTATTGATTGTTCATTCTACAGCTTGAATGACAGACTCTCCACTGTTTCTTCTCACTGGGGCTAACTTCGGTAATGATAATAGTCTTTAAAAACACTGCCAGAATTTTATGTTTGTGTGTGTACAAAATATCTCAATATCTTCAGTCATAAATAGTTAAATGTATAATTTTCCACCAAATATAAGTAGCCTTAATATATTAAATTAAAACAGTACACTTATTGTAAGCAATTCAGAAATCTGAAAAATATATAGAAAAGGAAGCAATTGGTGAACAGCAATCAGTGCAGAATGCATTACTGGTTCAAGTGCTGAAAATAAAAAACTGTGTTCAAAATAAAAAAGAGTGCTCAGCTCTAAATGGGAGGTCTTTACCAACCCTCCTCCTACCAAGGCTCAGGGAACATCAAGGAAGAAGAGGTGGAAAGAATGTAAGAGCTGAGGATGGAGAGGAATACTTTGAAATGCTGTCTTCTGGGGACAGTGTGGCTCTACTACTCACAGTAGCTGCTGTTACCTGCACAAGACTGGCACAAGATCAAGTCAATCAGCGTCCATGCATAGATGGGGAGCTGCCATACAGGGTATACCTCTGGTTGAGTTGCTGGCAGTTGCCAGATGCTATGGTAAGGAGAAAGTTTTTTAAATTTTATGTGCATGATTGGTTGCCTGCATGCATGTAAGCACACCTGAGACCAGAAGAGGATATAGGATCATCTGGGACTGGAGATATGGATGGTTGTTAGCCACCATTTGGGTGCTAGGAATCAATCCCAGGTCTTCTGGAAGATTATCCAGTGGTCTTAACTGCTGAGCCATCTCTCCAGCCCCAAGAATCACTTTTTTGAAGGTTTGGCCATTGGTAGGTTTCCTATGTCCCGGGGGTAGCCCTATACCTTTGCAAATATGAGCAGCACTAGTTGTACTTAGTGTGTTATCAAAAAGAAAGAAAGAAAGAGCAAGGCGTGGTGGTGCACGCCTTTAATCCTAGCACTCGGGAGGCAGAGGCAGGTGGATCTTTATGAGTTCAAGGCCAGCCTGGTCTACAGAGGGAGCTCCAGGCCAGCTGGGACTAAAACGGAGACCCTGTCTCAAAAATACCAAAAAAGAAAAAAACCCAAATACAAAAAACAAAAAAAAAAAACTGAGAGTTAGACTATATTGGACAGGAAATCAGGGAAAGTTAGAGGGAGAATTGGGGGTGTATGTGATCATATATCTTTGATGACATGTATGGAATTCTCAGCCGCACATAGAATACAAACTTTCTTTTGTTTTTTGTGTTTGTTGTTGTTGTTGTTTTGAGACACGGTCTTACTATAAGTACGTTGCCAGCTGGCTTAGACACTCACTGTGTAGACCACTACTGGCCTTCAAACTTACGAGTGACTTTGCTTGCCTTTGCGCCTCCAAGTGCTAGGATTAAAGGTGTGTGTCCAGAGGGGGGGGGACGGGAATATGCCCGAAGCTCGAACTTGGAATAATGATGTAGAAATGCACAACGACGCAATTCAAATTAAATGTTAAACAAAAAAATAAACGGTGTGTGCCCAACCATGGCTAACCTAAGAAAACCTTATTTTTTGAACAAAATTAACCATCACCCCTTCTTTCTTCGGACCCATATCAGCATCTTGGTGGCGCTGTGCCAAGGCATTAGACACACTTCCCATGCTCCTGAGTCTGTTACCAACGAGAGAACTGACCAAACTCCATCTGGCTCTGTGTTAGAGCTGGAAGCTCAGTGACATCCATAAACAGAAACACATTTAATCAATTCTAGGAGGTGGCATTGGAAAAAAGAAGAAAATCCTGTCAGTGGCTCTGACGATTGCTTCTTAACTTATAAGATTGCCTTTTTACGGTTCCTTTTGAGAATTTGATGAAAGCTGTGACGATAACTTATTCACAGAGAAACAGAACAACAGACTCTATCTAATATACATAGAATATTTTACATGCAACCTGAAGAAACCCATGGAGCCTCTGAAATACATCTATAATTCCCTTGAAGCCTTCAGGTTAAAAAGACTACTATTGTAGAAGAAGAAAGAAACATTCATAACATAGTCACCACAACCTGCATTTATATATTTATTTGTTTGATTGTTTAATGTTTCTCTCCCCCACTATGCTGTGAATTTCACAAAAGCAAGGACAGTTTCTTTTATTCAAAGATGTATGCCCAGTACTCTGTGGCAAAACATGCCTCAGCTATTGGTAAAATCAATTAACAGCTGAATAAATGGATGAATGAACGGGTGCTTATTGGGCTTTCTGTCACCAGGAATAACTTATGCATTATGCCAATATGTGGACTGGCCAGCGGGGCTAAGGAGGGAGGACGATCTTTACAAACACTACGTTTTATAATATAATTATGTTACTATATATACATTATATATTAATAGTATAATGTAATTATATAACTGTATACATATATAACTACATATATAATATATATACACTATACTATGTACATTTACATATACATATATAGTACATATATAATACAAAAACTATTAACTATACACTACTATATTATACATATATAATATACTATATATATACTATATAATATATATAAAGATGGTAGAGTACGATTAGCACTGCAGACGAACCCCTATTTATTTGGGACACTGGAGGGTCGGTATTGTAGGACACAGGGCAGTGTGTGGTTTTCAGTTTCTCTGAAATCCATGCCCAAGGGTCTAATCACACTTGTATCTTTTTATTCTTGGTAGAACTTGCCTGACCTAGGTCAGTGGTGGGGGGGTGGGGATAAACTTCCAATATCCACTATATTTTCTCATTCCCATTATATTGTTTTCAAATTCCCACTTTTCTCTCCAACTCAAGGCCATCTTGGTTAGGAAGCAGCATCTCCCTCCCTTATTATCAGCACCTGGGAGACCATATCATATTGCCCATATTTCATGAATTCTTTATCAGTTCTGTTTCAGCAGAAACAATACTCTTTGCTTCAAATCATTGGTGTTGCTTATTGTCAGATTTGCCTCTGAAATGGTCCCCAGGCCTGACCTGTGGCCACGGCTCCTTTTTTTTATAACAAAGCCACATGGTTCCAGTTGAGAGCTTGATATGTAATCAGCTAGGCTTCAGAGAGGAGACGAAAGCATCGCTCTCCTGAGGTATGAAGTGATGCACGGAGCTAGGGCATCATCTCTTGGCCTTTGCTGCCTGTCATTACCTTGTTCAGAGTACTCAGCACTAATCGCACAATAAACACAAATGTACTTGGTGAACTGAGCAGTGCAAAGCAATAAACTGGATGGGAAAATTAGATCACAGGCATGCTATTGCAGTTGGAGTGAGTGGTGCAGGTGGAGTGGCTGAGTAGGAGTTCAGTGGTCCTGAGCTTGCTGCTGGGAAGAAAATGCTGCTGTTTAAAACAGGACCACAGGAGTGTGCTCTCTCCTCCTTGACCCCACTGGACTTTGGGATGTCCTAACTTGAAATTCTGACTGTTAGAGTGAAAATGCCCAAGACCTGGTAAATAATCAATAAATCGGTGCTGCTTTCTACTGGGAGAATGATTTGAATTAATTATTCAAACATGTATTGAATTTTTCTCTTGCAGGTTTTGTGCTTGGTGCTAGAGGAGATGCTGCTTTTATCATTGTAGATTCTGGTCTATAGTAAAAAATTCAGCTATAAATAAGCAAAAAAAAAAAGGAAACAATATCACAAGAACTAAAATAGACTTACATTCTTGGTCTATGAAAATGCAAAGAATGAAGTTAGTATCTCACAGCACCAAGAGAATGCGTAAGAGGCAATATAAGTACATATTTCTTCAACCTTCTTTTATCAAGCAATTATGATTTGCTGGGCATTGTGTAAAGCCCCGGGAATAAAATGTTGCAAATTCACTCTGATTTTAAAACATTCAAGTCTAAGCACTGGTGGTAGGTTGCAATAGCGTCCACAGTCATTTCCTCCTTTCTTTATAAGAACCCACATGCCCAAGTTATCCTCCGCCTTTTGAACAGAGGTCCTGGGCTTTTCTACCTCACATCTGTGGGTCAGCACTGCATGACCAGGCCAGCTGAGTGTGTGTATTCCACCAACCCTTGTCCTAGACTCAGACATTTTGCCGTCTACTCCAGCACTTTGCTGCTTGCACACCATTTTCCCAGTACCAATGATGTATCTTCAGAGCAAGGTTTCCTCTTTAAGCATGGGTCCTACGTGAGACGAATGCACAGAACCCAGGTCTGACACCTGAACTCTCCCTCTACGAGCGAGACCTCACCACTCTCAGACAGACCAACGACGGAGCAGCAGATACCTGTTTTAATTTGTTTTATTATTTTACTGACATTTTTAGTTTATTAGGTGTCATAATAAAGTTGGTGTAATGGAAATAAGTCAAGAATGTGTTACGAAGCATATTCATAATTGACAATAACAAACAGCCTTGAAGAATGGTCAGCGAACACACTATTTGGGGGAAAAAAAGTGCATTTGAGTCCTGAGTAGAGAGAAGTTGAAAGAAGGGTGATGTAGGAAGCGGGAACACACAGAGAGAGGTCCAAATAAAATATCCAGTTGGATACATTCAAGTTTGGTTATGAACAGATGCATGTACACAGAAGAACAAGGAGGACAGATTGTGGAACAGATTAGTGAAAGAGATGAGTAAAGAAGCAAAAGAAAGTCACCTTGTGAGGGACTGTCTGTGCTATGCCAGTAGCTGGGACTTTGCTGGTCAGGTTATAGCTGTAGAAGTGATTAAAGAAGGGGCTGGGAGAATGAGTTAGCATTGGAAATTGCTCATTATAGCTGCATTTGGAAAACTGGTTGAGGTGGACAGTGAATAACCTAACAGCCAGGGGACCAAAGTTAAAGAAGAACATTGGCTGGGAGTGCGGCAGTGGTTAGAATCAGGGACTTGCCAAGGACTACCTGAAGCACAGAAGCAGGCTGAGGAGTCAGCTCGCACCACCACCAGCCGCCGCCATGCACGCCATGGGAACCGTGACTGACGACCAAGTCATCCGAAAGCTTATCCTGTTTGATGAAGAAGGTACTGGAATGATTCGGAGGATTACCTGCTAGTGAAAACCTTCATGAAATGGTGCAACTCTGGATCCCAAGAAGGATATAGCCAGTACCAGCACATGCTGAGCACGCTGTCTTGGTGTGAGTTTTCTATGTGAAAAACTTTATTAGTGTATGATAGGAATCTGAGAGAAATAGAAAACTATGCAAAGATTTACAAAGAAATAGAACTGGTACGCCCTTGCAGGGCACTGAAATTCCAAAGTGTGACAAAGGACTTTTCAAGCAAACACGAACTCCGCAAATGTGCCGAGAATGGGACGCCTTGGCAAAAGTGATCCAGCATCATCCAGACAGGCATGAGACACTAAAGGAGCTAGACGCTCTGGGAGAAGAATTTGGGCATCTTTCACTAGTTAAACAAAATGTTGACGATAAGCTGGAATTGAGACGCAAACAATTTCATGATCTTCTTACGACTATCAACAAACTTCAACAAACATGGGGGAAAAGGAACTGAAAACGCTGTGAGGCTAGAAGACGCCCTGCAGACAACGCATGATGGAACGTAGACCCGTCGCATGGGACCGCAAAATCGCCAGCCCTTCCATCCCCGATAAAGGATGTTGATGTAGCTATATGATCTGAATGTGTTTAGAATCTGTTGTGCTCTTGGGGTAGTTCAAGTTCGTCTGGGAGTTGCTTTGCTTTGAAATGTAATGGATGTATCCTTCATACAATAAATGAGTTCACTGTAAAAAAAAAGAAAAAAAAACGACAGATATTGCTATACACATGAGAGACAGGAAAAGCACAGAGGGAAATATCTAGTGTGGAGATAGTCAAGGAGCAAGCAGGTCAAGAAGACTTGGTGATTGTTTAGAGGAAGTGAGATACAGGAAAGCCAGAGGACTTCTACGTTAGTGGAGGAGCAACAACGGATTGGTAATGTTTTCTTTCAACTAAGGGCAGGGTTAGGAGTGGCAGAGAGAGAATGGGGTAGTTCTGGTTAGGTGCCTGGAGGATTCTAAATGATGACACCCTCTTGGCTTCAGGCACTGAGACCAGGCCTCAGGAGGGAGATCTGCCTAGAGATAGAGATTTGGGAGATGCCTGGAGAGAATGGTAATTGAAGCCTTGGGGATAGATGAGAGTGAAAGTTTAGAGAAGGAATAGAAAACAGTGTTGAAAATGAGGTAGAAAAACAGCAGGAATGATTTCCTATAGAAACCATGGCTAGGAAATAAGATGTAAATCAAAAGTGAAACCCCAGGAGGGTCTGAGGATGTTATGAGTTGTCTCTTCTCCAACTCTCGTGTTGAAGTGCTAACATCCCACACCTCTAAATGTGATCTTCCTTGGCAGTTGGGTCACTATAGATGTCCTTATTTAAAATAGGGTGCATCCTTTTTATGAAAAGAGAAATTTGGATGCAGAGACTTACACGATGGAGAATGGCATATGAATCACGGAACAATGTATCACAGTCAAAGAACTACTGGGAGATGAGAGAACAGCACCCCCCCCACCCAAAGGAGCATAGAACTCACAAGCACTGATGTTCACCTTCACACCTCCAGGTCAGTGAGATGATACAGTCTGCTGTGTAAGCCACATAGTTTGGGGAATCTTAGAGAACTTACTACCTAGGTGGCAATCAATTTTTGTTTCATTTTGTGACTTTTTTTTTTTCAAACATTTAAAAAAAAAAAAAAAAAAAAAAAAAAAAAAAAAAAAAAAAAAAAAAAAAAAAACAAAAAACGAAAACACAAGGCAAAGCCCTGTCTCTGAAGGAGGAAATGAAACCCAGAGCCTTAGAAAATGAACCCAGACGGGGAGCAGGAATCCCTGAGATAGGATAAGATGCAGCACTGGTGTAGTGACTCTAAGATGTTCTTAGGTAAGAGAGAAAAGCCTTAGGAATTGTCATGTTGATTCTTCTCTGGCTTCTCTACCAACATGTCCTTTGCCCATTCAATGTCCCCTGTCTATATCAAATACTGATTTGCATCTCTATATTTTTCTCCATGAGAATTTCACTATCAGAGTACTGTATCTACAGGACTTAGTTCATTTATTTATATTCTATTGCCTCTCACCAAGATATAAGCTTTACAGGAGCAGGGAATTTTGGCAGCTGAGTTTACTGCTATATCCCTGGCTCATAGGAGTGGCCCAATAAATACTCATAAAATGAGTGGGTGAATAGGTGATACCTTGGTTTTTTTTTTTTTTTCTCCAGTGACATAGAAAGAGGCACAGATTATGCTAATAAAGGAAGAGTACGCTTTTCAGTAAGGACCCTTGTACTTGCAATATAATGTTAAAGGTCCAGAGGAAGTTGTAGACCATGAAATTGTTTATGAGTTCTTCAAAGTTCAGAGTAGTTCTTATGAAGAAGAAGAGGTGAGCACTGGAGAGATCTAGGGATAAGGTTTTTTCTATGACAATATATTGAAAAGAAAAGGGACAAGAACATTTGGGGAACTTGGCAGAAATATGGTTGAAGAGCTAGATTTGCCCTGGCTGAGAAACTGACATTATATATATATATATATATATATATTAATATATATATATATAATTATATATAATATGTAACGCGATAAGGAGGAAGAAACAGCCCTTCAAATAATGAAATTGAGAATTCAAGGCACAGGGCATATCTCATCTTAATGAGTAGAGGTATGCATGGCATGGTCTCTGTGAGAAGAGCTGAATACACTTACTAGACAAAGATGTGGTTATTCCCAAATGGGCACAGGTCTTGGGGGATTGTGATAGAAGGATGTCTGCATTTGAAATCGAGACTAAGCTTGAATTTAGACTTTGAAACTTACTAGTGTGGGGGTAAATTATTCTCGCTAGGTCTCCAATTTCTCATTTTGAAAATTGGGATAATAATAACATCTTTCTCATGGAACATTTATGAGAATTGAAAGAGGTAAGATATGCAAATGAAACTACTATATTTAAGAAAATAAATTAGATGGCATACCACACTGCATGTTGCCTGTATACAATAAATGTTCAATAGATATTGGTATTCTCTTTAGTTATTTGATCTTTCTTTTTTCCTTTAGACAATAGGTTCATACTTAGAATGTAGGTGTGAGATGGGTACAGGGGAAATAAATTCTTGACTTACTGGGGAATTTCTTTAATACCACAGAAAATTTAATATTAACTTGCAATAGCCCTTTTAAGAAAAACTGCAGACAAGGGGATAGAGGCAGTAATGGGTGGCTTTATAAGTTTTTAATTAGATGGATAATAGGTTTTGATTGATGCACACAGATCTAGTGGTCATTGGCAAAACCCAAGGTGATGGAAGATACTTCTCACAGCCGGAGACTGGGAGAAAGGACAGATTCAACTGACCCCTCATTTAGTTCTCTGTGTCTAGGGAAACAGGCATTAGGGAAGGTGAGCTGGATTCTTTATGATTTATGCTTGAAGACTGACCATGATTTTAATCCGGACTTTTCTGTTTATTGGATGTATGACCTGAAGTCATTGCATCGTCTTTCCATTTCATTTTTCTGGTAGGTAAATTTGAGAATATACCTTCCATGGCTAGTATGAGGACACATGAAACTGTGTCTTCTGAGGGCCTCTGACAAAGGTCCCTTCTCCATGAAGAACATGATCACTAAAGACTGTGTGGTTCTTGTTTATTTCATTCTTATTGGTTTCCATGAGTTTCTGAGGTGGGGAACTCTTAGGAACTTTTGAACAAGTAGATGATCTTCACTTCTGCTGATAGAAAGTTAAGGTGTGGCTATTGCATAGTTAGAGTGAATCCTGATTTCTTTAATGAAGAGAGATCAAATAACATTGCTTTTAACATGATAAAGGGGATCGCTCATCTCTTCCTCAGTGCTCAGGTGGCCATGACAGTGGGACAACACCACCATCTTCCAGATGTAGTTTCTGCTTTGGTGTCCAAGACATCTGCTACAGTCTTCTTACCTTAACATGGGTGTTTCTATCACTAGACAAGGAGCAAGGCAATGGCTAGAAAAGAATGGAAAACACCCCTCCATTGTAGGCTCTGGAATGACAGCGAACTCACACAGTAAGGCCTTGGTTAGCCTCTCGCTTCACAAAGCTGAGTCAGATGTAGTCTGCTCCATGTAGCTGAATTATAGGAGACTCAAAAGACCAAAGTCCAGGAAAATTATTAGGAGAGAAGGTATAGACAGAAAATCATGGGCCTGGAGAAACTTGCTCAAGTGGTTAAGGCACTGGTCTGCTCTTTGCAGAGACCTGGGCTTAGGATTCCCAGCACCCACATGACCAGCTAACAACCATACCCCTAACCTCCAGTGCGAGGGGACTCCAACGAGCGCGGTCTCTGACCTCTTGGGCATTCACACCAACAACAGGTGCAACTCTTACACACAAGCAGGGAATACTCATATACATAAACATAAACAATACGCAACATAAAATATTTTGAAACCAGGTGGTCTTCATGCGGGTCAAAGACATCATCCTAGTTTTCCCAAGAGTTGCTTGGTTTATTGTTGAAACGCCATAACTATCAGCAATAGTTCATCTACATTCAGATTTCATTTAGAAACTTTCTTCTCAGGCATGCTTCAGTTATTACCAAGTGTAAACCAAGCTTCCTTCTCCCATCAAAACAGCACCTTCCCACTGCTCCGACACAACTTCACTTGAATTGAAACACTATGGTCACTATCTTGTGAGGCAATAGGGATCAAGAAAGACATAACTCCTTCCTATACGCAGCACTCATAGGCACTAATCATACACTGAGTACTATGCTAGCTACTCAGTGTACAAGGACAAATGCTGCATGAATCCTGATTTCAAATTGGGCACAGTTCATTTAGGAAGGAAGACCCATAAATGGATGATTGCAATAAAGAGTGGTAAGTGGTGACATGGAAAGAAGCCCAGGATCTGTAGAAATGTGGAGGGAACATAGCCAGCCCTTCCTGGGGGTAGGGAGTAGGTCAAGTTTGTTGGATACCAGGGCCTAGAGTTCCTTCATGAAGAAACATAGGTATGAATTAATGTGGGCAAGGCTGGAGTAGGAATGAAGACTTGCCTGAGAGGAACGGGATTATGTGGAGAAGGTGACAAGAAGCTTGTGCAAGCAAGGGATGCCTGGGTAACCAGAGTGCAGGTCCAAGGGCAGATTTCACAGTGGCACTGAAGAAGGAACATGTATTGGCATGAAAAAAAAAACAACCTTCAAAACATGTCTCTTGCCCTGCCAAGAATCTCTAACTACGCATCTCTGCCCAGGTGAGCTTGTTATTGTGGACTATATGTGATTCCTTGTAAGATGCCCAGATGAGAGCAGCTTATACTGTACTGTTGGTCAACTCTCAGTGTTCCAGAGAGCAAGTAGACAAAGTCAGTGGGAGTCCACAGCTGATATGGGGCTCCTGACTCCGTATTTCAGGTGTGTCCAGTCAGGAAGGTGAAGAAATGCCAGAAAATCTGATTCCTCAAAGTGTAAGTGAAACCTACAAACCCACTCTGCTCTCGCTGGACTTGTCCAGTTCTGGCCTCATGTCTCTAGCAGGGCCATGCTGAGCTGCTCTAGGGCCTAGAGAAGTAACTGAAGTCACGAACCCTCCTGTTTTGTCCTGTGTATAATTGACGTTATTAGATAAAATGAAGTTATAAAGAAACTGCCATAATTCAATCCATTCAAAACTGTATCTGATTTTTGCATTACCAGAACTTACACTGAGTGAGTTGTTCCTCCTGGAACTGGGATTGTGGCTCCAGGCACTTGGGCCTGTCACTGGCATCTCCTGACCTGGTTGTGGTGTTAGGCACAATCGTAGCAGACTCATGTTTCTTGTGTCAGAACCACCCCTGATGCATTCTTGGCTCTTGTCACAATGGAGCTCTTTGGAAGGTGTCTCTATTTTCCTCAGGTCAGTCTCTCCAGCAAGCTGCCATGTCTCAGGCTCTGGACTGGACGAGGAAAAAGGGGATGAATTATTCTTCCATGCCATTCAGCTGCAGGTAGCACCTTTGTTAGGAGAAATCAGTCATCTGGCTGCAATGAAGTGCATCTCTCTCTCTCTTCCGCTTCTCTCTCATCCTCCTTTCTCCATCTCTCTCCTCTCTTCGTAATTGGACGGCGGACGGACTGGGAAAGGACATGGTTAGGGTGAAAAGTCAAGAGTCACTGCAGCACAGGACCTCTGAATCTCTGTATCTTAGGCCGGACTTGATTGGGGACTAGACTGAGTTATTTTATGGCGGCTGAATGTTTCTGCTTGAAGGATTTCTTTGCTGCTCTGGGAGCAAATGGACACCCCTGTCTCTACTCTGGAGCTCTTTTGCTTATAAGGCACTAAAGCACACTGTTTCTGCTCAGTGCCCTGCATGGAGCAGCTCCTGCTCCTCTGCTAGTGAGATGCACAGGCCGTGATGAATACACTCCAATTATCCATGCACATTCCCAACAGAGTTTTGAGCATGGGCATGAGGCATGATGAAGAGCACATCGGGAAGGCATCATGGAGTGAAGACTTGAGACAGTGCCTTGCCTGCACTTATGAAGAATTCATGGGAAGCCTTGCTGCAGACCCTTCATTTAGCCAGATCCCTCATGAGCAAGGCATGCATAATTGAAAGACCAAAGTATGCACCTCCTCCATGGAGGTGGGGTGTCCCGTATGCTATCTGGTGAATTCATACAAGTGCGTTGGGTATGTGGTACTCAGCGGGCCCCATATCTACAGCATTGTTTTGTCCTTATTGTTTCGAATTAGCCACAGCATCTAGTATTGAGTAGTACTCATCTAGATAAACGGGTGCCTGGCAGTCACCGTGGAGTCGACAGTGGGCAGAAGATACGCATGGTCCCACAGCTGGCGGGTGTAGAACATGGATCATTATTTTCTAAATACAACGATCAGGCCACACAATGGCACGCCCAGCTTATGAGCCATGATCAACATCTTTTGAACGGAAGAATAGATGGAATAACTACCTGAACAAATAGACAGACCATCAATGCATATGCAACTTTACTAAAAGACTACAACAACTGCTTTTTCCGGAACTGTAATGTACACGCTAAAACCACCAACGACGAGTTTCAAAATGTTTCCTTTGGCACGGAGCTCCACATTTGGACGGACAGTAAGCTTGAGGTCCAGAAGTCCCTTTGTCTACAGAAAACCACACTGGAAACTCTCACCTGGTACCTGGAATGCATACTTATAAGTGCTGAAAAATGCTGTCTTTGCCCTGGTTTAACAGGGCTTCACTGATGGTAGAAACATCAGTTTACTGCATAGAAGAGCTAGAAGCAAAAGGTGCTTTCTCAGAGCAGCCAAAAAGGCAGAGAGCGTGTCAGGCATGAGAAGGGCCTTATTCAGCAAGTCTCAGTGAAGCCAAGGTATGTCCACCTAATAAATGTCTGGGTACGGGTAAGATGCATCCAGCTTGCTTCATGTGCAGAGCTAGCCTGGGCGCCTCCCCACGGTCTCACTTATCTTTGATGCCTCATCTCTGCTCTCAGTCACTTGTGTTGTATTTGTTCCACGTTGCGCACAGCCTGGGGCAAGTCTCTCTCTCTCTCCTCTCTCTGTCGTCTCTCTCTCCCTATATCTCTCTCTCTCTCTCTTTTCTCCTGGTTTTTCCTCTCTCTCTCTCAGCACTTTCCCATCTCTGTAATACATCTTCTTTCAGAAGGTATAAGGTGGGCTCCCTTGCCTGGACTTCCATGTTTATCCTAGCCTATCTCCTCTATGGCTTGTCTGGTTTTGCAAATGCTCAGCAAAATCTCTCTTTGTCCATTTCCTCTCTTTTCTCTCCCTCATGTCATTCCCAATTCATGGCTCAAAGAGTGCCTGTAAGGCATCTGTTACCCACAGAACACATGCCAACATCCCCCAACACCTGCTGCCTCTCAAACTAAGCTCCTTTCTGAAGCTTACCCTGACTAGACATCAGAGAAACACCATCTCATCGTACAGAAATATCTCTTTCATGAAACTACTTTTCAACATGAATTTAGTGCATTGGATTCACAAGACCATTAAGCATGGCTTTGCTATGTGGCCTTAGACCATGTATTTCCAGTGAAGTCCCTTGTTATTCCCTTAAGTAATCCTGCAGCACCTTGTGCACTGGAGAGTGTGACCAACAGAGGCAATGCTTGGATAGACACCATTTTTCCACATTTAATACCTTGATTATGTGGTGAGAACACAGAGGGTTGTCCTTGGTGGTTTATATTTAAGTTGGAAGAGAGGGTTACAGACATACAATAAAAAAAAACTTCTGACCCAGGGCAGAGTCTTCAAGGGAAAGGATATATATGATTTTAAGCTGTCTGACTCACATGCCCTTGTTCCTGTGTTCCTCTTTTCTTTCAGGCCCAATAGCCTCACAGTCTTTCTGGAGCAGTCAAATATCTTCTCTGTTTTGTTTTCTACCTCCTCTGGCCCTACCATATATCCCTGCCTTTCACCTGTCCTACCATCCCTAGACTACAGGACATGGGTCTCTGAGGACAAATAAAAGAAGTACATTTTGTCCTCTGTGCACTGTGACTTTTGGTCTTAGGAGGGTTCTCGCTGACTTGAAGCGGAGTGGAGGCACTGCAGACGGGGGTTTAAATGACACACACGGCTCTGTATTGTTTTTAGCACTGAAAATACTTTTTCTGAGTTTTTCCAGAGTTCTTTTCAGTTCTTTTATTTTTATTATTTAAAAAAAAAAAAAAAAAAAAAAAAAAAAAAATGTATGAAATACACACAAAGCATCAATAAACGTCCTCACTTCACGCCCCTGTTTGTTCAATTTCAGCCCTCAATGTAGCAAGTGCATACATAGCAATAATGTATAGACGGTGATATTTATTATTACTTCTCATATAATAATATGACTTAGAGGTATTCCCACATTGGAAAAAACATGTATTTTCTATCATGACTCACAGAGCTGTATTTGCACTCATTCTTTTCAACAACTGTTCACCCTTGTGTAGAATAGAAGACCAAAGTGTCCTTCAAGCTATCTTTTCTTGGTGGCATTTAGATAGTTCTCATTCTGTCTATGCTATAGACAAGGCTGTAGCAAATGCACTGTAGATAGCACCTGGTGTTCCCGTGTATTTCTTCAATGAAGAAGGCCCAAAAGTAGAATTGTGGACTGCAAGGAAATATACAATTTAAGTGTTGATACATCCTACCAACAGAATGTGAAAATACTCTTATTTCTTTTAGTTTTTAAACCACCTCGTCATTATCAGTGCCTAACAAGAGAATCTTATTATCATAGTGGGTATTTCTTGTTAGATTGCACATCTTCTAATATGTGTATGTTGGTCGGTTTGGTTTTCCTGTTTGCTGAGTGCCATTTTGCCCATTTTTACATTAGGAAGTTGATTTGCATAGAGGTTTACTACCCATGTTTGGCAGTAATGACCTTCCTTGTCCAGATCTCCCAGGCTCAAGGTCATGTCCACCTAGATCTGACTGCATTTCCTGTCTGAAGAGGAGTGGGTATGATTTGGACATGGCGACTCTAAGGGACAGCTGAACAGTGGAACTTGCTAGAGTTGGCTTGGATGTTGTTGCCTGCTACACAACTCGCTAGAGTCGGCTTGGATGCTGTTGCCTGCTACACAGCTTGCTAGAGTCGGCTTGGATGTTGTTGCCTGCTACACAACTTGCTAGAGTCGGCTTGGATGTTGTTGCCTGCTACACAACTTGCTAGAGTCGGCTTGGATGTTGCTGCCTGCTACACAACTTGCTAGAGTCTGCTTGGATGCTGTTGCCTGCTACACAACTTTCTAGAGTCGGCTTGGATGTTGCTGCCTGCTGCACAACTTGCTAGAGTCGGCTTGGATGTTGTTGCCTGCTACACAACTTTCTAGAGTCGGCTTGGATGTTGTTGCCTGCTACACAACTTGCTAGAGTCGGCTTGGATGCTGTTGCCTGCTACACAACTTGCTAGAGTCGGCTTGGATGCTGTTGCCTGCTACACAGCTTGCTAGAGTCGGCTTGGATGCTGTTGCCTGCTACACAACTTGCTAGAGTCGGCTTGGATGTTGTTGCCTGCTACACAATTTGCCCTTTCTGGCCCCTCCCACTCCCTTTTCCTTCCTTCAGGTGCTAGTGCTCTGATCAGCATCCCGTGTCCTACACNATCTAAGTCATCAGGAATTCCTATTGTTTCTACTTTCACCAAAATATATCCTGACCCCCCACTCCGTCCTGGGTTCCATCAGTCTAGTATCTCTCACCTGGGTTACTGCAGAAGTTCTGCGAATTCTGATTCTGCCCTGCCTGCCTATATCAGTAAGAACATGTTTCAGTATTCTGGAGAAATAAATAACTAAATTTTCTCAGTCTCTTAAACCAACAAGATTACTTACAGCTCACTCTCACACTCAGCATAGGTTGGCAGTCCCTAAAGTCGCCACAGAAGTGACTGACAGCAGCACCATTGCCAAACACAGGGTGGAGCAAACCTCAAACCTACAACATGGAAGTGGAACATGTCACTGCTGTGCATGTTTCATTGGTTAAGGCAGTCACATGGCTGTAACAGGTTCTTAGAGATTGCTCTTGTTATAAACTTGGGCTCACGTGGTAACCAGAAGCAGAATCAAAGCCTGGTGTCTTTGTTTTCATTTTGTGTCTTCTTTACTATGTCCACTTACCATTCCATGTGGGCATGTGGTCACTCAAGGAATGTCTATCTAAAGAGTGGCAATACCTAGCCTACTCATGTCCCTCAAGGCTAAAGGTACAAAGAAAACAGTCACGGAGAAATTTTACTGTTACCTATGATAATTTCCCATTTGGGGTGCCCTAAAAGCACCTAATGTTTTACCCTCATTGTCCTAAACTGAAAGAGCAGCCCCTGGAAGAACAGGCGACCCCCTCACCCCGGCCCCCAGACAAAGGGGATTCTCCACAATGCTGAGGCTGCAGCCTGCATCAAGGGTAATCATCCAGTGAGAATGAGCCTGTGTCTCAAGCCATAAGAACTTCCTCATCTGCCTTGTGGAACCAGAATGGAGACAATGGTCAGCCCAGCTATACCTTGAACAGGACTGCTGAACTACACATACCTCTTGCTTCCTGATCCAATCCACCCTTTGTTGAAGTCTAAATCTCATGTCAGAGTCCTGAAGATGGACTCAGGATTACTGAGTTCCTTCATCTCCTTTGCTTCATGTTATGGACATGGATTAAATCTATGTTCTCTGCTTTTCACCGTTATTGGGCTCTTTGGCATACTGAGGGCAGATAGCTGAACCTCCTTTGTCAAGGCTGCCAGATCCAGGGCTTTTATCCCCATTGTCTCATAGCATGGGCCTGGCTGACCTCAAAAAGACAGGGAAGTACAACCGAACCAGGTCCCAGGAGAACCAGAAATAATTTGTAAATAGCATTAATATTGCCACACTTCCCTAACATCCGTCTGTTCCCAGCCCAATGGATCAAATGGCCAGATGGTATCACTTTTCTGTACTCATTTCCCCAGAGGGAAAGTCTGAGTTCCTAAGACTTGCTTGATATAAGGTGCATGATCTGATGAGCCAGTGCCTCTCTGATTCTGGGTATTCTACTATCCAGGACTGTGCCCTTGATTCCAGTGCAGGGGACATTCTTCCAATGCCCAGTAAGCCCAAAATGACCCCCCTGCAGGACTTGTGTACTGGCTTTTCTGTCTTCCTAGAATTCTTTGAAGATACATACATGGCTCACCCCTTCACTTCCTTGTTTTTTTATAAAACCTCATTACATTCAAAATTGCATCCATATATCCCCACCTCTGACAGGAGGATCCACAGAATTCTACCTACATTCTTCTCAGAAAATTTTTTTAATGTCCCAGAACTTCAGCAGTCTCCCTTCTGATATAGAATTATAGGACTCACCTTGCTGGGTTACTGGAAAGATTAACTGAGAAAATAGATGGTTCAGCATTTCCATCATCTCACATAAGGTTAATCCCTCCTGTTTATCCCAAACATAAAATTGCATAATGACCATTCAATGGTTTTCTGCAAAAATCCCATAATGGAGATGAGGTCCTGGAAGGAATCTTCAAGTATATTTTTTAGAAGAATCTTCAGATCTTTGTTGATGCTAACCAAAACAAAATCAAATGAAACCAAATGTAAACAAAACACTAAATATCTATGATCAGACAAATTTAGGGCAAGTTTTCTCTACTTATGGTTATCCACTGGGGATTCAGAATTCATATTAGCATAGAGAAAGCCCTGAGAATTCTTGTAGTGGGGAAACTCACTCAACTGTATTTAACCCAGCATTTCCCAAACTTAATTGACCACAGAATCATGGCTTTTTTAAAAAAAAATTCCTTCACACTAATGCTTATTAACATCCTGGAGAACTA
The DNA here is from genome assembly GCA_009823505.1 of Rhizomys pruinosus. Classification (NCBI taxonomy): domain Eukaryota; kingdom Metazoa; phylum Chordata; class Mammalia; order Rodentia; family Spalacidae; genus Rhizomys; species Rhizomys pruinosus. Next base: position 598,539 of record VZQC01013995.1, on the reverse strand, counting down.
ATGATCTGAGGAATACAACTTGAGAAATGCTGATCTAGCCTAAACCTCACATTTAATTGGGGACTAAATCACAGACCAGAGAGGTTAAGTGTCCAGCCCATTGTTAACCAGAGGCAGGGTGAGATTGGGACTGGACTGGCATCATCTAGTATCAAGTTTCTTGCTCACTTCATGGCTAATGAAGTCTAACTATGGAAAGAGAAAAAAAAATGTTTCCCATTTCCAATAGCATCAGACTCCTACTTTCTATCCTGGTTTGGGATATATTTCTCTGCCCCTTTCACCCTCTCACCTTGGTCTTGCAGAAAGGATTGTTCCTCTGTTATCCCCAAGCCCTCCATCAAGTTTGGATATCAAGATGCAGAAAAAAAATAAAACTTGAGAAGGCATGTCTAGACAGACCTGTTAGGTATTATTTATGGGTGCCTAGGTGTCTTACTAGACTCTATGTCTAAATGAGGGGGAAAATTGCTCTATAAATAACAGCAATAATCACCCTTGGCTTTGCCATGCAGGAGAGCTCACAGACTGAAGGCTGCAGACAAATGAGCTACCGCCATTCCCTAGACCCCCCACCCCACCCTCGGTGCTCCCTGTACCCTGGCTGACCTGCCACATGCTCATGAATTCTTCATCATTTTTCTCACATTCTGTACAATGTGATGTGACAGGTAGGTCTGTTATTGGGATAAAAGTTTTCAGATGGATGGATAGGTCAGGGGTTGGACATACATGCAGGGAAACAACACTCCTGGCTTAGGTATATAATAGTCTCCTCCCCGTGTACACAGAGATAGAGAACAAGTGATCTCTGGGGTGATAGCTAAATCTATCTAGTTAGTTATAAATATGGAGATTATGTGTTTCAATAATGTACTCTAGTCTCAGATGATGTGATAGTATATGCACAAAAATACCCCTGGTTGACCTGATCTTTATGTGGTTTTTGTTCTCATTAATTAGCTTGTAGATATTTCACAGAAGTGAAGTGGACAGAGAACCTAACATGCCCTCTTTGTGGGTGAGTAAATTGAGGCCCAGATCAGTTATTAGAAATTTGAGGTTTGGGCTTGAACATTTACCATTGACTCTTTTTTTGTTGTTGTCTATTTTTAAGGGCTTCTACAATATAATAACACAGTTGTTTTCAGATAACATTGATGTTACTCAGTTTGCCATACAATTAGGTAATTGGTGCATTTTGCAAGTATCTATGTCCAAATCTTGAACAACCCAAGGCTCCCATAGTCCAGTTGGTGATGCTTGTATGCACAGGCATGTTGGTCAATTAGGAGTCCAGTCTATATTGCTGTAGTCTCATGATTCACCCCTATCTCTCCACAGCCCTTACATTCTACCATGCCTCCCCCAGCACAAGTGGGTGAGAAGAAAACAGTCTACTTTCTTTGGAGTAGACTCTAGTCTACTATAACAGACTCTAGTCTGTTCAGGTTGTTTCCCTTCATGGGTTGACAGCTTATCCAGTGATACCTTTTTAGTCATACTAACAAAGCACAAGCAATTGGATGCACAGGCATTTAAGCAGTACTAATTATTATGGCAAGCCAAGCTGTGAGCATAGACACAGATGCTTGGATGGTATGCTAATCCACAAAAAGAGCTCCTCCTCCTGAATGACTCCCTATATGCTGAACTGGGGATCACTCTTGGTGGAAGTCAATTTTAAAAGCAGCAGAGTACCACACATACCTAAGCCCTTTACCTTCCAGTGAGAGATATGTCATTATTGATTGTTCATTCTACAGCTTGAATGACAGACTCTCCACTGTTTCTTCTCACTGGGGCTAACTTCGGTAATGATAATAGTCTTTAAAAACACTGCCAGAATTTTATGTTTGTGTGTGTACAAAATATCTCAATATCTTCAGTCATAAATAGTTAAATGTATAATTTTCCACCAAATATAAGTAGCCTTAATATATTAAATTAAAACAGTACACTTATTGTAAGCAATTCAGAAATCTGAAAAATATATAGAAAAGGAAGCAATTGGTGAACAGCAATCAGTGCAGAATGCATTACTGGTTCAAGTGCTGAAAATAAAAAACTGTGTTCAAAATAAAAAAGAGTGCTCAGCTCTAAATGGGAGGTCTTTACCAACCCTCCTCCTACCAAGGCTCAGGGAACATCAAGGAAGAAGAGGTGGAAAGAATGTAAGAGCTGAGGATGGAGAGGAATACTTTGAAATGCTGTCTTCTGGGGACAGTGTGGCTCTACTACTCACAGTAGCTGCTGTTACCTGCACAAGACTGGCACAAGATCAAGTCAATCAGCGTCCATGCATAGATGGGGAGCTGCCATACAGGGT